>JAUJEF010000054.1:0-148993 GCA_030444885.1 Citrus sp. QX-2021 | reverse complement strand
AATGGCGCGAGTCATTGCGAGGTGCCTCCGTGTGCCAATAATAGGCCCCGGGCACAGCCGAGCCCAAAAATACCCCCCCGAAGGCCGGGGCGCCAGGTTCGTCCAGCGGAAAAAGGCCACAAAAACGGGTGGGCTATAGCCTTGGGGGCTGGGGCTGGCCAACTTCGTCCGCCGGACTCGGAATGGCGCGAAACTTTACGAGGCGCCTCCATGTACCAAAAATAGGCCGCGGACACAGCCGCGCCCAAAAATACCCACCCGAAGGCCGGGGCGCCAAGTTCGTCCAGCGGAAAAAGTCCAAAAAAACGGGTGGGTTATAGCCTTGGGGGGTGGGGCTGGCCCACTTCGTCCGCTGGACTAGGAATGGCGCGAAACTTTGCGAGGCGCCGCCGTGTACCAAAAATAGGCCGCGGACACAGCCGCGCCCCAAAAATACCCGACCAGAGGCCGGGCGCCAAGTTCGTCCAGCGGAAAAAGGCCACAAAAACGGGTGGGCTCTAGCCTTGGGGGGTGGGGCTGGCCAACTTCGTCCGCCGGACTCGGAATGGCGCGAGACTTTGTGAGGGCTCTCCGTGTACCAAAAATAGGCCGCAGGCAAAGCCGCGCACAAAAATACCCGCCCGAAGGCCGGGGCGCCAAGTTCGTCCTGCGGAAAAAGGCCACAAAAATGGGTGGGCTATAGCCTTGGGGGGTGGGGCTGGCCCACTTCGTCCGCCGGACTCGGAATGGCGCGAGACTTTGTAACGTGCCTCCGTGTGCCAAAAATAGGCCGCGGGCGCAGCCGCTCCCAAAAATACCCGCCCGAAGGCCGGGGCGCCATGTTCGTCCAGCGGAAAAAGGCCACAAAAACGGGTGGGCTATACCCCTTGGGGGTGGGGCTGGCCAACTTCGTCCGCCGGTCTCGGAATGGTGAGAGACTTTACGAGGCGCTTCCGTGTGCCAAAAATAGGCCGCGGGCACAGCCGTGCCCAAAAATACACGCCCGAAGGCCGGGGCGCCAAGTTCGACCAGCGGAAAAAGGCCACAAAAACGGGCGGGCTATAGCCTTGGGGGATGGGGCTGGACAACTTCGTCCGCCGGACTCGGAATGGCGCGAGACTTTGCGAGGCGCCTCCGTGTGCCAAAAATAGGCCGCGGGCACAGCCGTGCCCAAAAATACCCGCCCGAAGGCCGGGGCGCCAAGTTCGACCAGCGGAAAAAGGCCACAAAAACGGGCGGGCTATAGCCTTGGGGGATGGGGCTGGACAACTTCGTCCGCCGGACTCGGAATGGCGCGAGACTTTGCGAGGCGCCTCCGTGTTTCAAAAATAGGCCGTGGGCACAGCCGCGCCCGAAAATACCCGCCTGAAGGCAGGGGCGCCAAGTTCGTCCAGCGGAAAAAGGCCACAAAAACGGGTGGGCTATAGCCTTGGGGGGTGGGGCTGGCCAACTTCGTCCGCCGGACTCGGAATGGCGCGAGACTTTGCGAGGCACCTCCTTGTGCTAAAAATAGGCCGCGGGCACAGCCGCGCCCAAAAATACCCGTCCGAAGGCCGGGGCGCCAAGTTCGACCTGCGGAAAAAGACCACAAAAACGGGCGGGCTATAGCCTTGGGGGGTGGGGCTGGCCAGCTTCGTCCGCCGGACTCGGAATGGTGAGAGACTTTACGAGGCGCTTCCATGTGCCAAAAAAAGGCCGCGGGCACAGCCGCGCCCGAAAATACCCGCCCGAAGGCCGGGGCGCCAAGTTCGTCCAGCGGAAAAAGGCCACAAAAACGGGTGGGCTATAGCCTTGGGGGGTGGGGCTGGCCAACTTCGTCCGCCGGACTCGGAATGGCGCGAGACTTTGCGAGGCGCCTCCGTGTGCCAAAAATAGGCCGCGGGCACAGCCGCGCCGGAAAATACCCGCCCGAAGGCCGGGGCGCCAAGTTCGTCCTGCGGAAAAAGGCCACAAAATGGGTGGGCTATAGCCTTGGGGGGTGGGGCTGGCCAACTTCGTCCGCCGGACTCGGAATGGTGCGATACTTTGCGACGCGCCTCCGTGTGCCAAAAATAGGCCGCGGGCACAGCCGCGCCCGAAAATACCAGCCCGAAGGCCGGGGCGCCAAATTCGTCCAGCGGAAAAAGGCCACAAAAACGGGTGGGCTATAGCCTTGGGGGGTGGGGCTGGCCAACTTCGTCCGCCGGACTCGGAATGGCGCGAGACTTTGCGATGCGCCTCCGTATGCCAAAAATAGGCCGCGGGCACAGCCGCGCCCAAAGATACCCTCCCGAAGGCCGGGGCGCCAAGTTCGTCCAGCGGAAAGAGGCCACAAAAACGGGTGGGCTATAGCCCTGGGGGGTGGGGCTGGCCGACTTCGTCCGCCGGACTCGGAATGGTGCGAGACTTTGCAAGGCATCTCCGTGTGCTAAAAATAGGCCGCGGGCACAGCCGAGCCCAAAAATACCCGCCCGAAAACCGGGGCGCCAAGTTCGTCCAGCGGAAAATGGCCACAAAAACGGGTGGGCTATAGCCTTGGGGGGTGGGGCTGGCCAACTTCTTCCGCCGGACTCGGAATGGCGCGAGACTTTGCGAGGCGTCTCCGTGTGCCAAAAATAGGCCGTGGGCACAGCCACGCCCAAAAATACCCGCCCGAAGGCCGGTGGGCCAAGTTCGTCCAGCGGAAAAAGGCCACAAAAACGGGTGGGCTATAGCCTTGTGGGGTGGGGCTGGCCAACTTCGTCCGCTGGACTCGGAATGGCGCGAGACTTTGCGAGGCACTTCCGTTTACCAAAAATAGGCCGCGGGCACAGCCGCGCCCAAAAATACCCGCCCGAAGGCCGGGGTGCCAAGTTCGTCCAGCGGAAAAAGGCCACAAAAACGGGTGGGCTATAGCCCTAGGGGGTGGGGCTGGCCAACTTCGTCCGCCGGACTCGGAATGGCGCGAGACTTTGCGAGGCGCCTCCGTGTGCCAAAAATAGGCCTCGGGCACAGCCGCGCTCAAAAATACCCGCCCGAAGGCCGTGGCGCCAAGTTCGTCCAGCGGAAAATGGTGACATATACGGGTGGGCTATAGCCTTGGAGGGTGGGCTGGCCAACTTCGTCCGCCGGACTCGGAATGGCGCTAGACTTTGCGAGGCACCTCCGTGTGCTAAAAATAGGCCGCGGGCACAGCCGAGCCCAAAAATACCCGCCCGAAAACCGGGGAGCCAAGTTTGTCCAGCGGAAAAAGGCCACAAAAACGGGAGGGCAATAGCCTTGGGGAATGGGGCAGGCCAACTTCGTCCGCCGGACTCGGAATGGCGCGAGACTTTGCGAGGCGTCTCCGTGTGCCAAAAATAGGCCACGGGCACAGTCGCGCCCAAAAATACCCGCCCGAAGGCCGGGGCGCCAAGTTCGTCCAGCGGAAAATGGCCACAAAAACGGGTGGGCTATAGCCTTGGGGGGTGGGGCTGGCCAACTTCGTCCGCCGGACTCGGAATGGCGCGAGACTTTGCGAGCTGCCTCCATGTGCCAAAACTATGCCGCGGGCACAGCCACGCCCAAAAATACCCGCTCGAAGGCCGGGGCGCCAAGTTCGTCCAGCGGAAAAAGGCCACAAAAACGGGAGGGCAATAGCCTTGGGGAATGGGGCAGGCCGACTTCGTCTGCCGGACTCGGAATGGCGCGAGACTTTGCGAGGCGCCTCCGTGTGCCAAAAATAGGCCGCGGGCACAGCCGCGCCCGAAAATACCCGCCCGAAGGCCGGGGCGCCAAGTTCGTCCAGCGGAAAAAGGCCACAAAAACGGGTGGGCTATAGCCTTGGGGGGTGGGGCTGGCCAACTTCGTCCGCCGGACTCGGAATGGCGCGATACTTTGCGACGCGCCTCCGTGTGCCAAAAATAGGCCGCGGGCACAGCCGCGCCCGAAAATACCAGCCCGAAGGCCGGGGCGCCAAATTCGTCCAGCGGAAAAAGGCCACAAAAACGGGTGGGCTATAGCCTTGGGGGGTGGGGCTGGCCAACTTCGTCCGCGGGACTCGGAATGGCGCGAGACTTTGCGAGGCGCCTCCGTGTGCCAAAAATAGGCCGCGGGCACAGCCGCGCCCAAAAATACCCGCCCGAATGCCGGGGCGCCAAGTTCGTCCAGCGGAAAATGGCCACAAAAACGGGTGGGCTATAGCCTTGGGGGGTGGGGCTGGCCAACTTCGTCCGCCGGACTCGGAATGGCGCGAGACTTTTCGAGGCGCCTCCGTGAGCCAAAAATAGGCCGCGGGCACAGCCGCGCCCAAAAATACCCCCCCGAAGGCCGGGGCGCCAAGTTCGTCCAGCGGAAAATGGCCACAAAAATGGGTGGGCTATAGCCTTGGGGGGTGGGGCCGGCCCACTTCGTCCGCCGGACTCGGAATGGCGCGAGACTTTGCAAGGCGCCTCCGTGAGTCAAAAATAGGCCGCGGGCACAGCCGCGCCCAAAAATACCCGCCCGAAGGCCGGGTCGCCAAGTTCGTCCAGCGGAAAAAGGCCACAAAAACGGGTGGGCTATAGCCTTGGGGGGTGGGGCTGGCCAACTTCGTCCGCCGGACTCGGAATGGCGCGAGACTTTGCGAGGCGCCTCCGTGTGCCAAAAATAGGCCGCGGGCACAGCCGCGTCAAAAAATACCCACCCGAAGGCCGGGGCGCCAAGTTCAACCAGCGGAAAAAGGCCACAAAAACGGGTGGGCTATAGCCTTGCGGGGTGGGGCTGGCCAACTTCGTCCGCCGGACTTGGAATGGCGTGAGACTTTGCGAGGCACCTCCGTGTGCCAAAAATAGGCCGCGGGCACAGCCGCGTCAAAAAATACCCACCCGAAGGCCGGGGCGCCAAGTTCGCCCAGCGGAAAATAGCCACAAAAACGGGTGGGCTATAGCCTTGGGGGGTGGGGCTGGCCAACTTCGTCCGCCGGACTCGGAATGGCGTGAGACTTTGCGAGGTGCCTCCGTGCGCCAAAAATTGGCCGCGGGCACAGCCGCGCCCAAAAATACCCGCACGAAGGCCGGGGTGCCAAGTTCGTCCAGCTGAAAATGGCCACAAAAACGGGTGGGCTATAGCCTTGGTGGGTGGGGCTGGCCAACTTCGTCCGCCGGACTCGGAATGGCGCGAGACTTTTCGAGGCGCCTCCGTGAGCCAAAAATAGGCCGCGGGCAAAGCCTCTCCCAAAAATACCCGCCCGAAGGCCGGGGCGCGAAGTTCGTCCAGCGGAAAAAGGCCACAAAAACGGGTGGGCTATAGCCTTGGGGTGTGGGGCTGGCCGACTTCGTCCGCCGGACTCGGAATGGTACGAGACTTTGCGAGGCGCCTCCGTGCGCCAAAAATAGGCCGCGGGCACAGCCGCGACCAAAAATACCCTCCCGAAGGCCGGGGCGCCAAGTTCGTCCAGCGGAAAATGGCCACAAAAACGGGTGTGCTATAGACTTGGGGGGTGGGGCTGGCCAACTTCGTCCGCCGGACTCGGAATGGCGCGAGACTTTTCGAGGCGCCTCCGTGAGCCAAAAATAGGCCGCGGGCACAGCCGCGCCCAAAAATACCCCCCCGAAGGCCGGGGCGCCATGTTCGTCCAGCGGAAAAAGGGCACAAAAACGGGTGGGATATAGCCTTGGGGGGTGGGGCTGGCCAACTTCGTCCGCGGGACTCGGAATGGCGCGAGACTTTGCGAGGCGCCTCCGTGTGCCAAAAATAGGCCGCGGGCACAGCCGCGCCCAAAAAATACCCGCCCGAAGGCCGGGGCGCCAAGTTCGTCCAGCGGAAAATGGCCACAAAAACGGGTGGGCTATAGCCTTGGGGGGTGGGGCTGGCCAACTTCGTCCGCCGGACTCGGAATGGCGCGAGACTTTGCGAGCTGCCTCCGTGTGCCAAAACTATGCCGCGGGCACAGCCACGCCCAAAAATACCCGCCCGAAGGCCGGGGCGCCATGTTCGTCCAGCGGAAAAAGGGCACAAAAACGGGTGGGATATAGCCTTGGGGGGTGGGGCTGGCCAACTTCGTCCGCGGGACTCGGAATGGCGCGAGACTTTGCGAGGCACGTCCGTGAGCCAAAAATAGGCCGCGGGCACAGACGCGCCGAAAAATACCCGCCCGAAGGCCGGGGCGCCATGTTCGTCCAGCGGAAAAAGGGCACAAAAACGGGTGGGCTATAGCCTTGGGAGTGGGGCTGGCCAACTTCGTCCGCCGGACTCGGAATGGCGCGAGACTTTGCGAGGCACCTCCGTGTGCCAAAAATAGGCCGCGGGCACAGCCGCGTCAAAAAATACCCACCCGAAGGCCGGGGCGCCAAGTTCAACCAGCGGAAAAAGGCCACAAAAACGGGTGGGCTATAGCCTTGCGGGGTGGGGCTGGCCAACTTCGTCCGCGGACTCGGAATGGCGCGAGACTTTGCGAGAGTGCCTCCGTGCGCCATAAATGGCCGCGGGCACAGCCGCGACCAAAATACCCTCCCGAAGGCCGGGCGCCAAGTTCGTCCCAGCGGAAAATGGCCACAAAAACGGGTGTGCTATAGACTTGGGGGTGGGGCTGGCCAACCAAATCCGCGGACTCGGAATGGCGCGAGATTTTGCGAGTCACCTCCGTGCGCCATAAATAGGCCGCGGGCACAGCTGCGACCAAAAATACCCTCCCGAAGGCCGGGGTGCCATGTTCGTCCAGCTGAAAATGGCCACAAAAACGGGTGGGCTATAGCCTTGGTGGGTGGGGCTGGCCAACTTCATCCGCCGGACTCGGAATGGCACGAGACTTTGCGAGGCACCTCCGTGTGCCAAAAATAGGCCGCGGGCACAGCCTCTCCCAAAAATACCCGCCCGAAGGCCGGGGCGCGAAGTTCGTCCAGCGGAAAAAGGCCACAAAAACGGGTGGGCTATAGCCTTGGGGGCTGGGGCTGGCCGACTTCGTCCGCCGGACTCGGAATGGTGCGAGACTTTGCGAGGCGCCTCCGTGCGCCAAAAATAGGCCGCGGGCACAGCCGCGACCAAAAATACCCTCCCGAAGGCCGGGGCGCCAAGTTCGTCCAGCGGAAAATGGCCACAAAAACGGGTGTGCTATAGACTTGGGGGGTGGGGCTGGCCAACTTCGTCCGCGGGACTCCGAATGGCGCGAGACTTTGCGAGGCGCCTCCGTGTGCCAAAAATAGGCCGCGGGCACAGCCGTGCCCAAAAATACCCGCCCGAAGGCCGGGGCGCCAAGTTCGTCCAGCGGAAAAAGGGCACAAAAACGGGTGGGCTATAGCCTTGGGGGGTGGGGCTGGCCAACTTCGTCCGCCGGACTCGGAATGGCGCCAGACTTTGCGAGGCGGCTCCGTGTGCCTAAAATAGGCCGCGGGCACAGCCGCGCCCAAAAATACCCGCCGAAGGCCGGGGCGCCAAGTTCGTCCAGCGGAAAATGGCCACAAAAACGGGTGGGCTATAGCCTTGGGGGGTGGGGCTGGCCAACTTCGTCCGCCGGACTCGGAATGGCGCGAGATTTTGCGAGTCACCTCCGTGCGCCAAAAATAGGCCGCGGGCACAGCCGCGTCCAAAAATACCCGCCCGAAGGCCGGGGTGCCATGTTCGTCCAGCTGAAAATGGCCACAAAAACGGGTGGGCTATAGCCTTGGTGGGTGGGGCTGGCCAACTTCATCCGCCGGACTCGGAATGGCACGAGACTTTGCGAGGCACCTCCGTGTGCCAAAAATAGGCCGTGGGCACAGCCTCTCCCAAAAATACCCGCCCGAAGGCCGGGGCGCGAAGTTCGTCCAGCGGAAAAAGGCCACAAAAACGGGTGGGCTATAGCCTTGGGGGGTGGGGCTGGCCGACTTCGTCCGCCGGACTCGGAATGGTGCGAGACTTTGCGAGGCGCCTCCGTGCGCCAAAAATAGGCCGCGGGCACAGCCGCGACCAAAAATACCCTCCCGAAGGCCGGGGCGCCAAGTTCGTCCAGCGGAAAATGGCCACAAAAACGGGTGTGCTATAGACTTGGGGGGTGGGGCTGGCCAACTTCGTCCGCGGGACTCCGAATGGCGCGAGACTTTGCGAGGCGCCTCCGTGTGCCAAAAATAGGCCGCGGGCACAGCCGTGCCCAAAAATACCCGCCCGAAGGCCGGGGCGCCATGTTCGTCCAGCGGAAAAAGGGCACAAAAACGGGTGGGATATAGCCTTGGTGGGTGGGGCTGGCCAACTTCGTCCGCGGGACTCGGAATGGCGCGAGACTTTGCGAGGCGCCTCCGTGTGCCAAAAATAGGCCGCGGGCACAGCCGCGCCCAAAAATACCCGCCCGAAGGCCGGAGCGCCAAGTTCGTCCAGCGGAAAATGGCCACAAAAACGGGTGGGCTATAGCCTTGGGGGGTGGGGCTGGCCAACTTCGTCCGTCGGACTCGGAATGGCGCGAGACTTTGCGAGCTGCCTCCGTGTGCCAAAACTATGCATGAGCACACAGCCACGCCCAAAAATACCAGCTCGAAGGCCGGGGCGCCAAGTTCGTCCAGCGGAAAAAGGGCACAAAAACGGGTGGGCTATAGCCTTGGGGGGTGGGGCTGGCCAACTTCGTCCGCCGGACTCGGAATGGCGCGAGACTTTGCGAGGCGTGTCCGTGAGCCAAAAATAGGCCGCGGGCACAGACGCGCCCAAAAATACCCGCCCGAAGGCCGGGGCGCCATGTTCGTCCAGCGGAAAAAGGGCACAAAAACGGGTGGGCTATAGCCTTGGGGGTGGGGCTGGCCGACTTCGTCCGCCGGACTCGGAATGGCGTGAGACTTTGCGAGGTGCCTCCGTGTGCCAAAAATAGGCCGCGGGCACAGCCGCGCCTAAAAATACCCCCCCGAAGGCCGGGGCGCCATGTTCGTCCAGCGGAAAAAGGGCACAAAAACGGGTGGGCTATAGCCTTGGGGGTGGGGCTGGCCAACTTCGTCCGCCGGACTCGGAATGGCGCGAGACTTTGCGAGGTGCCTCCGTGCGCCATAAATAGGCCGCGGGCACAGCCGCGACCAAAAATACCCTCCCGAAGGCCGGGGCGCCAAGTTCGTCCAGCGGAAAATGGCCACAAAAACGGGTGGGCTATAGCCTTGGTGGGTGGGGCTGGCCAACTTCATCCGCCGGACTCGGAATGGCACGAGACTTTGCGAGGCACCTCCGTGTGCCAAAAATAGGCCGTGGGCACAGCCTCTCCCAAAAATACCCGCCCGAAGGCCGGGGCGCGAAGTTCGTCCAGCGGAAAAAGGCCACAAAAACGGGTGGCCTATAGCCTTGGGGGGTGGAGCTGGCCGACTTCGTCCGCCGGACTCGGAATGGTGCGAGACTTTGCGAGGCGCCTCCGTGCACCAAAAATAGGCCGCGGGCACAGCCGCGACCAAAAATACCCTCCCGAAGGCCGGGGCGCCAAGTTCGTCCAGCGGAAAATGGCCACAAAAACGGGTGTGCTATAGACTTGGGGGGTGGGGCTGGCCAACTTCGTCCGCGGGACTCCGAATGGCGCGAGACTTTGCGAGGAGCCTCCGTGTGCCAAAAATAGGCCGCGGGCACAGCCGTGCCCAAAAATACCCGCCCGAAGGCCGGGGCGCCATGTTCGTCCAGCGGAAAAAGGGCACAAAAACGGGTGGGATATAGCCTTGGGGGGTGGGGCTGGCCAACTTCGTCCGCCGGACTCGGAATGGCGCGAGACTTTGCGAGGCATGTCCGTGAGCCAAAAATAGGCCGCGGACACAGACGCGCCCAAAAATACCCGCTCGAAGGCCGGGGCGCCAAGTTCGTCCAGCGGAAAAAGGGCACAAAAACGGGTGGGCTATAGCCTTGGGGGGTGGGGCTGGCCAACTTCGTCCGCCGGACTCGGAATGGCGCGAGACTTTGCGAGGCATGTCCGTGAGCCAAAAATAGGCCGCGGACACAGACGCGCCCAAAAATACCAGCCCGAAGGCCGGGGCGCCATGTTCGTCCAGCGGAAAAAGGGCACAAAAACGGGTGGGCTATAGCCTTGGGGGTGGGGCTGGCCGACTTCGTCCGCCGGACTCGGAATGGCGCGAGACTTTGCGAGGTGCCTCCGTGTGCCAAAACTAGGCCGCGGGCGCAGCCGCGCCTAAAAATACCCGCCCGAAGGGCGGGGCGACAAGTTCGTCCAGCGGAAAAAGGGCACAAAAACGGGTGGGTTATAGCCTTGGGGGGTGGGGCTGGCCAACTTCGTCCGCCGGACTCGGAATGGCGCGGGACCTTGCGAGGCGCCTCTGTGTGCCAAAAATAGGCCGCGGGCACAGCCGCGCCAAAAAATAACCCCCCGAAGGTCGGGGCGCCAAGTTCGTCCAGCGGAAAAAGGCCACAAAAACGGGTGGGCTATAGCCTTGGGGGGTGGGGCTGGCCAACTTCGTCCGCCGGACTCGGAATGGCGCGAGACTTTGCGAGGCGCCTCCGTGTGCCAAAAATAGGCCGCGGGCACAGCCGCGTCAAAAAATACCCACCCGAAGGCCGGGGCGCCAAGTTCAACCAGCGGAAAAAGGCCACAAAAACGGGTGGGCTATAGCCTTGCGGGGTGGGGCTGGCCAACTTCGTCCGCCGGACTCGGAATGGCGCGAGACTTTGCGAGGCGCCTCCGTGTGCCAAAAATAGGCCGCGGGCACAGCCGCGTCAAAAAATACCCACCCGAAGGCCGGGGCGCCAAGTTCGCCCAGCGGAAAATAGCCACAAAAACGGGTGGGCTATAGCCTTGGGGGGTGGGGCTGGCCAACTTCGTCCGCCGGACTCGGAATGGCGTGAGACTTTGCGAGGTGCCTCCGTGCGCCAAAATTTGGCCGCGGGCACAGCCGCGCCCAAAAATACCCGCACGAAGGCCGGGGCGCCAAGTTCGTCCAGCTGAAAATGGCCACAAAAACGGGTGGGCTATAGCCTTGGTGGGTGGGGCTGGCCAACTTCGTCCGCCGGACTCGGAATGGCACGAGAATTTGCGAGTCACCTCCGTGCGCCAAAAATAGGCCGCGGGCACAGCCGCGTCCAAAAATACCCGCCCGAAGGCCGGGGTGCCATGTTCGTCCAGCTGAAAATGGCCACAAAAACGGGTGGGCTATAGCCTTGGTGGGTGGGGCTGGCCAACTTCATCCGCCGGACTCGGAATGGCACGAGACTTTGCGAGGCACCTCCGTGTGCCAAAAATAGGCCGCGGGCACAGCCTTTCCCAAAAATACCCGCCCGAAGGCCGGGACGCCAAGTTCGTCCAGCGGAAAAAGGCCACATAAACGGGTGGGCTATAGCCTTGGGGGGTGGGGCTGGCCAACTTCGTCCACCGGAATCGGAATGGCGCGAGACTTTGCGAGCCGCCTCCGTGTGCCAAAAATAGGCCGCGGGCAAAGCCGCGCCCAAAAATACCCGCCCGAAGGCCGGGGCGCCAAGTTCGTCCAGCGGAAAATGGCCATAAAAACGGGTGGGCTATAGCCTTGGGGGGTGGGGCTGGCCCACTTCGTCCGCCGGACTCGGAATGGCACGAGACTCTGCGAGGTGCCTCCGTGTGACAAAAATAGGCCGCAGGCACAGCCGCGCCCAAAAATACCCGCCCGAAGGCCGGGGCGCCAAGTTCGTCCAGCGGAAAAAGGCCACAAAAACGGGTGGGCTATAGCCTTGGGGGGTGGGGCTGCCCAACGTCGTCCGCCGGACTCCGAATGGCGCGAGACTTTGCGAGGCGCCTCCGTGTGCCAAAAATAGGCCGCGGGCACAGCCGCGCCCAAAAATATCGGCCCGAAGGCCTGGACGCTAAGTTCGTCCAGCGGAAAATGGCCATAAAAACGGGTGGGCTATAGCCTTGGGGGTTGGGGCTGGCCTACTTCGTCCGCCGGACTCGGAATGGCGCGAGACTTTGCGAGCCGCCTCCGTGTGCCAAAAATAGGCCGCGGGCAAAGCCGCGGCCAAAAATACCCGCCCGAAGGCCGGGGCGCCAAGTTCGTCCAGCGGAAAATGGCCATAAAAACGGGTGGGCTATAGCCTTGGGGGGTGGGGCTGGCCCACTTCGTCCGCCGGACTCGGAATGGCGCGAGAATTTGCGAGGCGCCTCCGTGTGTCAAAAATAGGCCGCGGGCACAGCCGCGCCCAAAAATACCCGCCCGAAGGCCGGGGCGCCAAGTTCGTCCAGCGGAAAAAGGCCACAAAAACGGGTGGGCTATAGCCTTGGGGGGTGGGGCTGGCCGACTTCGTCCGCCGGACTCGGAATGGCGCGAGACTTTGCGAGCCACCTCCGTGTGCCAAAAATAGGCTGCGGGCAAAGCCGCACCCAAAAATACCCGCCTGAAGGCCGGAGCGCCAAGTTCGTCCAGCGGAAAATGGCCATAAAAACGGGTGGGCTATCGCCTTGGGGGGTGGGGCTGGCCCACTTCGTCCGCCGGACTCGGAATGGCGCGAGACTTTGCGAGCCACCTCCGTGTGCCAAAAATAGGCCGCGGGCAAAGCCGCGCCAAAAATACCCCCGAAGGCCGGGCGCCAAGTTCGTCCCAGCGGAAAAAGGCCACAAAACGGGTGGGCTATAGCCTTGGGGGGTGGGGCTGGCCAAAGTCGACCGCCGGACTACGAATGGCGCGAGACTTTGCGATGCGCCTCCGTGTGCCAAAAATAGGCCGCGGGCACAGCCGCGCCCAAAAATATCCGCCCGAAGGCCGGGGCGCCAAGTTCGACCAGCGGAAAAAGGCCACAAAAACGGGTGGGCTATAGCCTTGGGGGGTGGGGCTGGCCAACGTCGTCCTCCGGACTCCGAATGGCGCGAGACTTTGCGAGGCGCCTCCGTGTGTCAAAAATAGGCCGCGGGCACAGCCGCGCCCAAAAATACCCGCCCGAAGGCCGGGGCGCCAAGTTCGTCCAGCGGAAAAAGGCCACAAAAACGGGTGGGCTATAGCCTTGGGGGGTGGGGCTGGCCGACTTCGTCCGCCGGACTCGGAATGGCGCGAGACTTTGCGAGCCACCTCCGTGTGCCAAAAATAGGCTGCGGGCAAAGCCGCACCCAAAAATACCCGCCTGAAGGCCGGAGCGCCAAGTTCGTCCAGCGGAAAATGGCCATAAAAACGGGTGGGCTATCGCCTTGGGGGGTGGGGCTGGCCCACTTCGTCCGCCGGACTCGGAATGGCGCGAGACTTTGCGAGCCACCTCCGTGTGCCAAAAATAGGCCGCGGGCAAAGCCGCGCCCAAAAATACCCCCCCGAAGGCCGGGGCGCCAAGTTCGTCCAGCGGAAAAAGGCCACAAAAACGGGTGGGCTATAGCCTTGGGGGGTGGGGCTGGCCAACGTCGTCCGCCGGACTCCGAATGGCGCGAGACTTTGCGATGCGCCTCCGTGTGCCAAAAATAGGCCGCGGGCACAGCCGCGCCCAAAAATATCCGCCCGAAGGCCGGGGCGCCAAGTTCGACCAGCGGAAAAAGGCCACAAAAACGGGTGGGCTATAGCCTTGGGGGGTGGGGCTGGCCAACGTCGTCCGCCGGACTCCGAATGGCGCGAGACTTTGCGAGGCGCCTCCGTGTGTCAAAAATAGGCTGCGGGCACAGCCGCGCCCAAAAATACCCGCCCGAAGGCCGGGGCGCCAAGTTCGTCCAGCGGAAAAAGGCCACAAAAACGGGTGGGCTATAGCCTTGGGGGGTGGGGCTGGCCGACTTCGTCCGCCGGACTCGGAATGGCGCGAGACTTTGCGAGCCACCTCCGTGTGCCAAAAATAGGCCGCGGGCAAAGCCGCACCCAAAAATACCCGCCCGAAGGCCGGGGCGCCAAGTTCGTCCAGCGGAAAATGGCCATAAAAACGGGTGGGCTATAGCCTTGGGGGGTGGGGCTGGCCCACTTCGTCCGCCGGACTCGGAATGGCACGAGACTCTGCGAGGTGCCTCCGTGTGACAAAAATAGGCCGCAGGCACAGCCGCGCCCAAAAATACCCGCCCGAAGGCCGGGGCGCCAAGTTCGTCCAGCGGAAAATGGCCACAAAAACGGGTGGGCTATAGCCTTGGGGGGTGGGGCTGGCCAACTTCGACCGCCGGACTCGGAATGGCGCGAGACTTTGCGAGGCGCCTCCGTGTGCTAAAAATAGGCCGCGGACACAGCCGCGCCCATAAATACCCGCCCGAAGGCCGGGGCGCCAAGTTCGTCCAGCGGAAAATGGCCATAAAAACGGGTGGGCTATAGCCTTGGGGGGTGGGGCTGGCCCACTTCGTCCACCGGACTCGGAATGGTACGAGACTTTGCGAGCCGCCTCCGTGTGCCAAAAATAAGCAGCGGGCAAAGCCGCGCCCAAAAATACCCCCCCGAAGGCCGGGGCGCCAAGTTCGTCCAGCGGAAAAAGGCCACAAAAACGGGTGGGCTATAGCCTTGGGGGGTGGGGCTGGCCAACTTCGTCCGCCGGACTCGGAATGGCGCGAGACTTTGCGAGGCGCCTCCGTGTGCCAAAAATAGGCCGCGGGCACAGCCGCGTCCAAAAATACCCCCCCGAAGGCCGGGGCGCCTAGTTCGTCCAGCGGAAATAGGCCACAAAAACGGGTGGGCTATAGCCTTGGGGGGTGGGGCTGGCCAACTTCGTCCGCCGGACTCGGAATGGCGCGAGACTTTGCGAGGCGCCTCCGTGTGCCAAAAATAGGCCGCGGGCACAGCCGCATCCAAAAATACCCCCCCGAAGGCCGGGGCGCCAAGTTCGTCCAGCGGAAAAAGGCCACAAAAACGGGTGGGCTATAGCCTTGGGGGGTGGGGCTGGCCAACTTCGTACGACGCACTCGGAATGGAGAGAGACTTTGAGAGGCGACTCCGTGTGCAAAAAATAGGCCGCGGGCACAGCCGCGCCCAAAAATACCCGCCCGAAGGGCGGGGCGCCAAGTTCGGCCGGCGGAAAAAGTCCACAAAAACGGGTGGGCTATAGCCTTGGGGGGTGGGGCTGGCCAACGTCGTCCGCCGGACTCGGAATGGCGCGAGACTTTGCGAGGTGCCTCCGTGTGCCAAAAATAGGCCGCGGGCACAGCCGCGCCCAAAAATATCGGCCCGAAGGCCTGGACGCCAAGTTCGTCCAGCGGAAAATGGCCATAAAAACGGGTGGGCTATAGCCTTGGGGGGTGGGGCTGGCCAACTTCGTCCGCCGCACTCCGAATGGCGCGAGACTTTGCGAGGCGCCTCCGTGTGCCAAAAATAGGCCGCGGGCACAGCCGCGCCCAAAAATATCGGCCCGAAGGCCGGGGCGCCAAGTTCGTCCAGCGGAAAATGGCCATAAAAACGGGTGGGCTATAGCCTTGGGGGTTGGGGCTGGCCTACTTCGTCCGCCGGACTCGGAATGGCGCGAGACTTTGCGAGCCGCCTCCGTGTGCCAAAAATAGGCCGCGGGCAAAGCCGCGCCCAAAAATACCCGCCCGAAGGCCGGGGCGCCAAGTTCGTCCAGCGGAAAATGGCCATAAAAACGGGTGGGCTATAGCCTTGGGGGGTGGGGCTGGCCCACTTCGTCCGCCGGACTCGGAATGGCGCGAGACTTTGCGAGGCACCTCCGTGTGTCAAAAATAGGCCGCGGGCACAGCCGCGCCCAAAAATACCCCCCCAAAGGCCGGGGCGCCAAGTTCGTCCAGCGGAAAATGGCCACAAAAACGGGTGGGCTATAGCCTTGGGGGGTGGGGCTGGCCGACTTCGTCCGCCGGACTCGGAATGGCGCGAGACTTTGCGAGCCACCTCCGTGTGCCAAAAATAGGCCGCGGGCAAAGCCGCACCCAAAAATACCCGCCCGAAGGCCGGGGCGCCAAGTTCGTCCAGCGGAAAATGGCCATAAAAACGGGTGGGCTATAGCCTTGGGGGGTGGGGCTGGCCCACTTCGTCCGCCGGACTCGGAATGGCACGAGACTCTGCGAGGTGCCTCCGTGTACCAAAAATAGGCCGCAGGCACAGCCGCGCCCAAAAATACCCGCCCGAAGGCCGGGGCGCCAAGTTCGTCCAGCGGAAAATGGCCACAAAAACGGGTGGGCTATAGCCTTGGGGGGTGGGGCTGGCCAACTTCGACCGCCGGACTCGGAATGGCGCGAGACTTTGCGAGGCGCCTCCGTGTGCCAAAAATAGGCCGCGGACACAGCCGCGCCCAAAAATACCCGCCCGAAGGCCGGGGCGCCAAGTTCGTCCAGCGGAAAATGGCCAAAAAAACGGGTGGGCAATAGCCTTGGGGGGTGGGGCTGGCCAACTTCGTCCGCCGGACTCGGAATGGCGCGAGACTTTGCGAGGCGCCTCCGTGTGCCAAAAATAGGCCGCGGGCACAGCCGCATCCAAAAATACCCCCCCGAAGGCCGGGGCGC
This sequence comes from Citrus sp. QX-2021, assembly GCA_030444885.1. Lineage (NCBI taxonomy): Eukaryota > Viridiplantae > Streptophyta > Magnoliopsida > Sapindales > Rutaceae > Citrus > Citrus sp. QX-2021. The sequence continues at coordinate 132,804 of JAUJEF010000054.1, read as the reverse complement.
CAAGTTCGTCCAGCGGAAAAAGGCCACAAAAACGGGTGGGCTATAGCCTTGGGGGGTGGGGCTGGCCAACTTCGTCCGCCGGACTCGGAATGGTGCGAGACTTTGCGAGGTGCCTCCGTGTGCCAAAAATAGGCCGCGGGCACAGCCGCGCCCAAAAATACCCGCCCGAAGGCTGGGGCGCCAAGTTCGTCCAGCGGAAAATGGCCATAAAAACGGGTGGGCTATAGCCTTGGGGGGTGGGGCTGGCCACCTTCGTCCGCCGCATTCGGAATGGCGCGAGACTTTGCGAGCCGCCTCCGTGTGCCAAAAATAGGCCGCGGGCAAAGCCGCGCCCAAAAATACCCCCCCGAAGGCCGGGGCGCCAAGTTCGTCCAGCGGAAAAAGGCCACAAAAACGGGTGGGCTTTAGCCTTGTGGGGTGGGGCTGGCCAACTTCGTCCGCCGGACTCGGAATGGCACGAGACTTTGTGAGGCGCCCCCGTGTGCTAAAAATAGGCCGCGGACACAGCCGCGCCCAAAAATACCCGCCCGAAGGCCGGGGCGCAAAGTTCGTCCAGCGGAAAATTGCAACAAATACAGGTGGGCTATAGCCTTGGGGGGTGGGGCTGGCCAACTTCCTCCGCCGGACTCGGAATGGCACGAGACTCTGCGAGGCGCCTCCGTGTGCCAAAAATAGGCCGCGGGCACAGCCGCGTCCAAAAATACCCGCCCGAAGGCCGGGGCGCCAAGTTCGTCCAGCGGAAAATGGCCACAAAAACGGGTGGGCTATAGCCTTGGGGGGTGGGGCTGGCCAACTTCGTCCGCCGGACTCGGAATGGCGCGAGACTTTGCGAGCCGCCTCCGTGTGCCAAAAATAGGCTGCGGGCAAAGCCGCGCCCAAAAATACCCGCCCGAAGGCCGGGGCGCCAAGTTCGTCCAGCGGAAAATGGCCATAAAAACGGGTGGGCTATAGCCTTGGGGGGTGGGGCTGGCCCACTTCGTCCGCCGGACTCGGAATGGTGCGAGACTTTGCGAGCCGCCTCCGTGTGCCAAAAATAGGCCGCGGGCAAAGCCGCGCCCAAAAATACCCCCCCGAAGGCCGGGGCGCCAAGTTCGTCCAGCGGAAAAAGGCCACAAAACCGGGTGGGCTATAGCCTTGGGGGGTGGGGCTGGCCAACTTCGTCCGCCGGACTCGGAATAGCGCGAGACTTTGCGAGGCGCCTCCGTGTGCTATAAATAGGCCGCGGGCACAGCCACGTACAAAAATACCCACCCGAAGGCCGGGGCGCCAAGTTCGTCCAGCGGAAAAAGGCCACAAAAACGGGTGGGCTATTGCCTTAGGGGGTGGGGCTGGCCAACATCGTCCGCCGGATTCGGAATGGCGCAAGACTTTGCGAGGAGCCTCCGTGTTCCAAAAATAGGCCGCGGGCACAGCCGCACCCAAAAATACCCGCCCGAAGGCCGGGGCGCCAAGTTCGTCCAGCGGAAAAAGGCCACAAAAACGGGTGGACTGTAGCCTTGGGGGGTGGGGCTGGCCGACTTCGTCCGCCGGACTCGGAATGGCGCGAGACTTTGCGAGGAGACTCCGTGTGCCAAAAATAGGCCGCGGGCACAGCCGCGTCCAAAATACCCCCGAAGGCCGGGCGCCAAGTTCGTCCAGCGGAAATAGGCCACAAAAACGGGTGGGCTATAGCCTTGGGGGGTGGGGCTGGCCAACTTCGTCCGCCGGACTCGGAATGGCGCGAGACTTTGCGAGGCGCCTCCGTGTGCCAAAAATAGGCCGCGGGCACAGCCGCGCCCAAAAATACCCGCCCGAAGGCCGGTGCGCCAAGTTCGTCCTGCGGAAAATGGCCACAAAAACGGGTGGGCTATAGCCTTGGGGGGTGGGGCGGGCCAACGTCGTCCGCCGGACTCGGAATGGCGCGACACTTTGCGAGGCGCCTCCGTGTGCCAAAAATAGGCCGCGGGCACAGCCGCGTCTAAAAATACCCCCCCAAAGGCCGGGGCGCCAAGTTCGTCCAGCGGAAAATAGCAACAAATATAGGTGGGCTATAGCCTTGGGGGGTGGGGCTGGCCAACTTCGTCCGCCGGACTCGGAATCGCACGAGACTCTGCGAGGCGCCTCCGTGTGCCAAAAATAGGCCGCGGGCACAGCCGCGCCCAAAAATACCCGCCCGAAGGCCGGGGCGCCAAGTTCGTCCTGCGGAAAATGGCCACAAAAACGGGTGGGCTATAGCCTTGGGGGGTGGGGCTGGCCAACATCGTCCGCCGGACTCGGAATGGCGCGAGACTTTACGAGACACCTCCGTGTGCCAAAAATAGGCCGCGGTCACAGCCGCGCCCAAAAATACCCGCCCGAAGGCCGGGGCGCCAAGTTCGTCCAGCGGAAAAAGGCCACAAAAACGGGTGGGCTATAGCCTTGGGGGGTGGGGCTGGCCAACTTCGTCCGCCGGACTAGGAATTGCGCTAGACTTTGCGAGGCACCTCCGTGTGCCAAAAATAAGCCGCGTACAAAGCCGCACCCAAAAATACCCGCCTGAAGGCCGGGACGCCAAGTTCGTCCAGCGGAAAAAGGCCACAAAAACGGGTGGGCTATAGCCTTGGGGGGTGGGGCTGGCCAACTTCGTCCGCCGGACTCGGAATGGAGCGAGAATTTGCGAGCGGCCTCCGTGTGCCAAAAATAGGCCCTGGGAACAACCGCGCCCAAAAATAACCGCCCGAAGGCCGTGGCGCCAAGTTCGTCCAGCGGAAGAGGACCACAAAAACGGGTGGGCTATAGCCTTGGGGGGTGGGGTTGGCCAACTTCGTCCGCCGGACTCGGAATGGAGCTAGACTTTGCGAGTGGCCTCGGTGTGCCAAAAATAGGCCACGGGCACAGTCGCGCCCAAAAATAACCGCCCGAAGGTCAGCGCGCCCAAACCCCCCAGCGGAAAAATGGCCAAAAAACGGGTGGGCTATAGCCATGGGGGGAGGGGCTGGCCAAGTTCGTCCGCCGGACTCGGAATGGGGCGAGACTTTGCGAGCGGCCTCCGCATGCAAAAAAAATGCCGCGGGCACACCCGCGCCCAAAAATAACTCCCCGAAGGTCGTTGCGGCCACACCCCCCAGCGGAAAAATGGCCAAAAAAACGGGTGGGCTATAGCCTTGGGGGGAGGGGCTGGCCCACTTCGTCCGCCGGACTCGGAATGGGCCGAGACTTTGCGAGCGGCCTCCGCGTGCCAAAAATAGGCCGCGGGCACAGCTGCGCCCAAAAATAACCACCTGAAGGCCGGGGCGCCAAGTTCGTCCCGTGGAAAAATGGCCAAAAAACGGGTGGGCTATAGCCTTGGGGGGTGGGGCTGGCCCACTTCGTCCGCCGGACTCGGAATGGCGCGAGACTTTGCGAGCCGCCTCCGTGTGCCAAAAATAGGCCGCGGGCAAAGCCGCGCCCAAAAATACCCGCCCGAAGGCCGGGACGCCAAGTTCGTCCCGCGGAAAAAGGCCACAAAAACGGGTGGGCTATAGCCTTGGGGGGTGGGGCTGGCCAACGTCGTCCGCCGGACTCCGAATGGCGCGAGACTTTGCGAGGCGCCTCCGTGTGCCAAAAATAGGCCGCGGGCACAGCCGCGCCCAAAAATATCCGCCCGAAGGCCGGGGCGCCAAGTTCGTCCAGCGGAAATTGGCCATAAAAACGGGTGGGCTATAGCCTTGGGGGGTGGGGCTGGCCTACTTCGTCCGCCGGACTCGGAATGGTGCGAGACTTTGCGAGGCGCCTCCGTGTGTCAAAAATAGGCCGCGGGAACAGCCGCGCCCAAAAATACCCGCCCGAAGGCCGGGGCGCCAAGTTCGTCCAGCGGAAAAAGGCCACAAAAACGGGTGGGCTATAGCCTTGGGGGGTGGGGCTGGCCGACTTCATCCGCCGGACTCGGAATGGCGCGAGACTTTGCGAGCCACCTCCATGTGCCAAAAATAGGCCGCGGTCAAAGCCGCACCCAAAAATACCCGCCCGAAGGCCGGGGCGCCAAGTTCGTCCAGCGGAAAATGGCCATAAAAACGGGTGGGCTATAGCCTTGGGGGGTGGGGCTGGCCCACTTCGTCCGCCGGACTCGGAATGGTGCGAGACTTTGCGAGCCACCTCCGTGTGCCAAAAATAGGCCGCGGGCACAGCCGCGCCCAAAAAAACCCGCCCGAAGGCCGGGGCGCAAAGTTCGTCCAGCGGAAAATGGCAACAAATACAGGTGGGCTATAGCCTTGGGGGGTGGGGCTGGCCCACTTCGTCCGCCGGACTCGGAATGGTGCGAGACTTTGCGAGCCACCTCCGTGTGCCAAAAATAGGCCGCGGGCACAGCCGCATCCAAAAATACCCCCCCGAAGGCCGGGGCGCCAAGTTCGTCCAGCGGAAATAGGCCACAAAAACGGGTGGGCTATAGCCTTGGGGGGTGGGGCTGGCCAACGTCGTCCGCCGGACTCGGAATGGCGCGAGACTTTGCGAGGCACCTCCGTGTGCCAAAAATAGGCCGCGGGCACAGCTGCGCCCAAAAATACCCGCCCGAAGGCTGGGGCGCCAAGTTCGTCCAGCGGAAAATGGCCATAAAAACGGGTGGGCTATAGCCTTGGGGGGTGGGGCTGGCCAACTTCGTCCGCCGGACTCGGAATGGCGCGAGACTTTGCGAGGCGCCTCCGTGTGTCAAAAATAGGCCGCGGGCACAGCCGCGCCCAAAAATACCCGCCCGAAGGCCGGGGCGCCAAGTTCGTCCAGCGGAAAATGGCCATAAAAACGGGTGGGCTATAGCCTTGGGGGGTGGGGCTGGCCCACTTCGTCTGCCGGACTCGGAATGGTACGAGACTTTGCGAGCCGCCTCCGTGTGCCAAAAATAGGCCGCGGGCAAAGCCGCACCCAAAAATACCCGCCCGAAGGCCGGGGCGCCAAGTTCGTCCAGCGGAAAATGGCCATAAAAACGGGTGGGCTATAGCCTTGGGGGGTGGGGCTGGCCCACTTCGTCCGCCGGACTCGGAATGGCGCGAGACTTTGCGAGCCACCTCCGTGTGCCAAAAATAGGCCGTGGGCAAAGCCGCGCCCAAAAATACCCCCCCGAAGGCCGGGGCGCCAAGTTCGTCCAGCGGAAAAAGGCCACAAAAACGGGTGGGCTATAGCCTTGGGGGGTGGGGCTGGCCAACGTCGTCCGCCGGACTCGGAATGGCGCGAGACTTTGCGAGGCGCCTCCGTGTGCCAAAAATAGGCCGCTGGCACAGCCGCGCCCAAAAATACCCGCCCGAAGGCTGGGGCGCCAAGTTCGTCCAGCGGAAAATGGCCATAAAAACGGGTGGGCTATAGCCTTGGGGGGTGGGGCTGGCCAACGTCGTCCGCCGGACTCGGAATGGCGCGAGACTTTGCGAGGCGCCTCCGTGTGCCAAAAATAGGCCGTGGGCAAAGCCGCGCCCAGAAATACCCCCCCGAAGGCCGGGGCGCCCAGTTCGTCCTGCGGAAAAAGGCCACAAAAACGGGTGGGCTATAGCCTTGGGGGGTGGGGCTGGCCCACTTCGTCCGCCGGACTCGGAATGGCGCGAGACTTTGCGAGGCGCCTCCGTGTGTCAAAAATAGGCCGCGGGCACAGCCGCGCCCAAAAATACCCGCCCGAAGGCCGGGGCGCCAAGTTCGTCCAGCGGAAAATGGCCATAAAAACGGGTGGGCTATAGCCTTGGGGGGTGGGGCTGGCCCACTTCGTCCGCCGGACTCGGAATGGTGCGAGACTTTGCGAGCCGCCTCCGTGTGACAAAAATAGGCCGCGGGCACAGCCGCGCCCAAAAAAACCCGCCCGAAGGCCGGGGCGCAAAGTTCGTCCAGCGGAAAATGGCAACAAATACAGGTGGGCTATAGCCTTGGGGGGTGGGGCTGGCCAACTTCATCCGCCGGACTCGGAATGGCACGAGACTCTGCGAGGTGCCTCCGTGTGCCAAAAATAGGCCGCAGGCACAGCCGCGCCCAAAAATACCCGCCCGAAGGCCGGGGCGCCAAGTTCGTCCAGCGGAAAATGGCCACAAAAACGGGTGGGCTATAGCCTTGGGGGGTGGGGCTGGCCTACTTCGTCCGCCGGACTCGGAATGGCGCGAGACTTTGCGAGTCGCCTCCGTGTGCAAGAATAGGCCGCGGGCACAGCCGTGCTCAAAAATACCCGACCGAAGGCCGGGGCGCCAAGTTCGTCCAGCGGAAAATGGCCACAAAAACGGGTGGGATATAGCCTTGGGGGGTCGGGCTGGCGCACTTCGTCCGCCGGACTCGGAATGGCGCGAGACTTTGCGAGGCGCTTCCGTGTGCCAAAAATAGGCCATGAGGCAAAGCCGCGCCAAAAATACTCCCGAAGGCCGGGGCGCCAAGTTCGTCCAGCGGAAAAAGGACACAAAAACGGGTGGGCTATAGCCTTGGGGGGTGGGGCTGGCCAACTTCGTCCGCCGGACTCGGAATGGCGCGAGACTTTGCGAGGCGCCTTCGTGTGCCAAAAATAGGCCGCGGGAACAGCCGCGTCCAAAAATACCCCCCCGAAGGCCGGGGCGCCAAGTTCGTCCAGCGGAAAAAGGCCACAAAAACGGGTGGGCTATAGCCTTGGGGGGTGGGCCTGGCCAACTTCATCCGCCGGACTCGGAATGGCGCGAGACTTTGCGAGGCGCCTCCGTGTGCCAAAAATAGGCCGCGGGCACAGCCGCGTCCAAAAATACCCCCCCGAAGGCCGGGGCGCCAAGTTCGTCCAGCGGAAATAGGCCACAAAAACGGGTGGGCTATAGCCTTGGGGGGTGGGGCTGGCCAACTTCGTCCGCCGGACTCGGAATGGCACGAGACTTTGCGAGCGGCCTCCGTGTGCCAAAAATAGGCCCCAGGCACAGCCGCGCCCAAAAATAACCGCCCGAAGGCCGGGGCGCCAAGTTCGTCCATCGGAAAAAGGCCACAAAAACGGGTGGGCTATAGCCTTGGGGGGTGGGGGTGGCCAACTTCGTCCGCCGGACTCGGAATGGCGAGAGACTTTTCGAGCGGCCTCCGTGTGCTAACAATAGGCCCCGGGCACAGCCGCGTCCAAAAATAACCACCCGAAGGCCGGGGCGCCAAGTTCGTCTAGCGGAAAAAGGCCACAAAAACGGGTGGGCTATAGCCTTGGAGGGTGGGGCTGGCCGACTTCGTCCGCCAGACTCGGAATGGCGCCAGACTTTGCGAGCAGTCTCCGTGTGCCAAAAATAGGCCTCGGGCTCAGCCGCGCCCAAAAATAACCGCCCGAAGGCCGGGGCGCCAAGTTCGTCCACCGGAAAAAGGCCACAAAAACGGGTGGGCCATAGCCTTGGGTGGTGGGGCTGGCCGACTTCGTCCGCCGGACTCGGAATGGCACGAGACTTTGCGAGCGGCCTCCGTGTGCCAAAAATAGGCCCCGGGCACAGCCGCGCCCAAAAATAACCGCCCGAAGGCCGGGGCGCCAACTTCGTCCAGCGGAAAAAGGCCACAAAAACGGGTGGGCTATAGCCTCGGGGGGTGGGGCTGGCCAACTTCGTCCGCCGGACTCGGAATGGCGCGAGACTTTGCGAGCGAGCAGCCTCCGTGTGCCAAAAATAGGTCCCGGACACAGCCGCGCCAAAAATAACCGCCCGAAAGCCGGGGCGCCAAGTTCGTCCTGCGGAAAAAGGCCACAAAAACGGGTGGGCTATAGCCTTGGGGGGTGGGGCTGGCCAACTTTGTCCGCCGAACTCGGAATCGCGCGAGACTTTGCGAGCGGCCTCCGTTTGCCAAAAATAGGCCCCGGGCACAGCCGCGCCCAAAAATAACCGCCCGAAGGCCGGGGCGCCAACTTCGTCCAGCGGAAAAAGGCCACAAAAACGGGTGGGCTATAGCCCCGGGGGGTGGGGCTGGCCAACTTCGTCCGCCGGACTCGGAATGGGGCGAGACTTTGCGAGCGGCCTCCGTGTGCTAACAATAGGCCCCGGGCACAGCCGCGGCCAAAAATAACCACCCGAAGGCCGGGGCGCCAAGGTCGTCCAGCGGAAAAAGGCCACAAAAACGGGTGCGCTATAGCCTTGGGGGTTGGGGCTGGCCGACTTCGTCCGCCGGAATCGGAATGGCGCGAGACTTTGCGAGCGGCCTCCGTTTGCCAAAAATAGGCCCCGGGCACAGCCGCGCTCAAAAATAACCACCCGATGGCCGGGGCGCCAAGTTCGTCCAGCGGAAAAAGGCCACAAAAACGGGTGGGCTATAGCCTTGGGGGGTGGGGCTGGCCAACTTCGTCCGCCGGACTCGGAATGGCACGAGACTTTGCGAGCGGCCTCCGTGTGCCAAAAATAGGCCCCGGGCACAGCCGCGCCCAAAAATAACCGCCCGAAGGCCGGGGCGCCAACTTCGTCCAGCGGAAAAAGGCCACAAAAACGGGTGGGCTATAGCCTCGGGGGGTGGGGCTGGCCAACCGTCCCGCCTCGGACTCGGAATGGCGCGAGACTTTGCGAGCGAGCAGCCTCCGTGTGCCAAAAATAGGTCCCGGACACAGCCGCGCCAAAAATAACCGCCCGAAGGCCGGGGCGCCAAGTTCGTCCTGCGGAAAAAGGCCACAAAAACGGGTGGGCTATAGCCTTGGGGGGTGGGGCTGGCCAACTTTGTCCGCCGAACTCCGAATCGCGCGAGACTTTGCGAGCGGCCTCCGTGTGCCAAAAATAGGCCCCGGGCACAGCCGTACCCAAAAATAACCGCGCAAAGGCCGGGGCGCCAAGTTCGTCCAGCGGAAAAAGGCCACAAAAACGGGTGGGCTATAGCCTTGGGGGGTGGGGCTGGCCAACTTCGTCCGCCGGACTCGGAATGGTGCGAGACTTTGCGAGCGGCCTCCGTGTGCCAAAAATAGGCCCCGAAAAAATCCGCGCCCAAAAATAACCACCCGAAGGCCGGGGCACCAAGTTCACCAGCGGAAAAAGGCCACAAAAACAGGTGGGCTATAGCCTTGGGGGGTGGGGCTGGCCAACTTCGTCTGCCGGACTCGGAATGGCACGAGACTTTGCGAGCGGCCTCTATGTGCCAAAAATAGGCCCCGGGCACAGCCGCGCCCAAAAATACCCGCCCAAAAGCCGCGGCGCCAAGTTCGTCCAGCGGAAAAAGGCCACAAAAACGGGTGGGCTATAGCTTTGGGGGGTGGGGCTGGCCAACTTTGTCCGCCGGACTTGGAATGGCGCGAGACTCTGCGAGACACCTCAGTGTGCCAAAAATAGGCCGCGGACAGACCCGCACCCAAAAATACCCCCCCGAAGGCCGCGGCGCCAAGTTCGTCCACCGGAAAAAGGCCAGAAAAACAGGTGGGCTATAGCCTTGGGGGGTGGGGCTGGCCAACTTCGTCCGCCGGACTCGGAATGACGTGAGACTTTGCGAGGCGCTTCCGTGTGCCAAAAATAGGCCACGGGCACAGCCGCGCCTAAAAATACCTGCACGAAGGCCGGGGCGCCAAGTTCGTCCAGCGGAAAAAGGCCACAAAAACGGGTGGGCTATAGCCTTGGGGGGTGGGGCTGCCCACTTCGTCCGCCGGACTCGGAATGGCGCGAGACTTTGCGAGGCACCTCCGTGTGCCAAAAATAAGCCGCGGGCACAGCCGCGCCCAAAAATACCCGCCCGAAGGCCGCAGCGCCAAGTTCGTCCAGCGGAAAAAGGCCACAAAAACGGGTGGGCTATAGCCTTGGGGGGTGGGGCTGGCCCACTTCGTCCGCCGGACTCGGAATGGCGCGAGACTTTGCGAGCGTCCTCCGTGTGCCAAAAATATACCCCGGGCACAGCCGTACCCAAAAATAACCGCGCAAACGCCGGGGCATCAAGTTCGTCCAGCGGAAAAAGGCCAGAAGAACGGGTGGGCTATAGCCTTGGGGGGTTGGGCTGGCTAACTTCGTCCGCCGGACTCGGAATGGCGCGAGACTTTGCGAGCGGCCTCCGTGTGCCAAAAATAGGCCCCGAGCACAGCCGCGCCCAAAAATAACCGCCCGAAGGCCGGGGCGCCAACTTCGTCCAGCGGAAAAAGGCCACAAAAACGGGTGGGCTATAGCCTCGGGGGGTGGGGCTGGCCAACTTCGTCCGCCGGACTCGGAATGGGGCGAGACTTTGCGAGCGGCCTCCGTGTGCTAACAATAGGCCCCGGGCACAGCCGCGGCCAAAAATAACCACCCGAAGGCCGGGGCGCCAAGTTCGTCCAGCGGAAAAAGGCCACAAAAACGGGTGCGCTATAGCCTTGGGGGATGGGGCTGGCCGACTTCGTCCGCCGGAATCGGAATGGCGCGAGACTTTGCGAGCGGCCTCCGTTTGCCAAAAATAGGCCCCGGGCACAGCCGCGCTCAAAAATAACCACCCGATGGCCGGGGCGCCAAGTTCGTCCAGCGGAAAAAGGCCACAAAAACGGGTGGGCTATAGCCTTGGGGGGTGGGGCTGGCCAACTTCGTCCGCCGGACTCGGAATGGCGCGAGACTTTGCGAGCGAGCAGCCTCCGTGTGCCAAAAATAGGTCCCGGACACAGCCGCGCCAAAAATAACCGCCCGAAGGCCGGGGCGCCAAGTTCGTCCTGCGGAAAAAGGCCACAAAAACGGGTGGGCTATAGCCTTGGGGGGTGGGGCTGGCCAACTTTTTCCGCCGAACTCGGAATCGCGCGAGACTTTGCGAGCGGCCTCCGTGTGCCAAAAATAGGCCCCGGGCACAGCCGTACCCAAAAATAACCGCGCAAAGGCCGGGGCGCCAAGTTCGTCCAGCGGAAAAAGGCCACAAAAACGGGTGGGCTATAGCCTTGGGGGGTGGGGTTGGCCCACTTCGTCCGCCGGACTCGGAATGGTGCGAGACTTTGCGAGCGGCCTCCGTGTGCCAAAAATAGGCCCCGAAAAAATCCGAGCCCAAAAATAACTGCCCGAAGGCCGGGGCACCAAGTTCATCCAGCGGAAAAAGGCCACAAAAACAGGTGGGCTATAGCCTTGGGGGGTGGGGCTGCCCACTTCGTCCGCCGGACTCGGAATGGCGCGAGACTTTGCGAGGCACCTCCGTGTGCCAAAAATAGGCCGCGGGCACAGCCGCGCCCAAAAATACCCGCCCGAAGGCCGCAGCGCCAAGTTCGTCCAGCGGAAAAAGGCCACAAAAACGGGTGGGCTATAGCCTTGGGGGGTGGGGCTGGCCCACTTCGTCCGCCGGACTCGGAATGGCGCGAGACTTTGCGAGGCGCCTCCGTGTGCCAAAAATAGGCGGCGGGCACAGCTACGGCAAAAAATACCCGCCCAAAGGCCGCGGCGCCAAGTTCGTCCAGCGGAAAAAGGCCACAAAAATAGGTGGGCTATAGCCTTGGGGGGTGAGGCTGGCCCACTTCGTCCGCCGGACTCGGAATGGCGCGAGACTTTGCGAGGCGCCTCCGTGTGCCAAAAATAGGCCGCAGGCACAGCCGCGCCCAAAAATACCCGCCCGAAGGCCGCGGTGCCAAGTTCGTCCAGCGGAAAAAGGCCACAAAAACGGGTGGGCTATAGCCTTGGGGGGTGGGGCTGGCCAACTTCGTCCGCCGGACTCGGAATGGCGCGAGACTTTGCGAGCGTCCTCCGTGTGCCAAAAATATACCCCGGGCACAGCCGCACCCAAAAATAACCGCGCAAACGCCGGGGCGTCAAGTTCGTCCAGCGGAAAAAGGCCACAAGAACGGGTGGGCTATAGCATTGGGGGGTGGGGCTGGCCAACTTCGTCCGCCGGACTCGGAATGGCGCGAGACTTTGCGAGCGGCCTCCGTGTGCCAAAAATAGGCCGCAGGCACAGCGGCGCCCAAAAATACCCGCCAGAAGGCTGCGGCGCCAAGTTCGTCCAGCGGAAAAAGGCCACAAAAACGGGTGGGCTATAGCCTTGGGGGGTGGGGCTGGCCAACTTCGTCCGCCGGACTCGGAATGGCGCGAGACATTGCGAGCGTCCTCCGTGTGCCAAAAATATACCCCGGGCACAGCCGTACCCAAAAATAACCGCGCAAACGCCGGGGCATCAAGTTCGTCCAGCGGAAAAAAGCCAGAAGAACGGGTGGGCTATAGCCTTGGGGGGTGGGGCTTGCCAACTTCGTCCGCCGGACTAGGAATGGCGCGAGACTTTGCGAGCGGCCTCCGTGTGCCAAAAATAGGCCCCGAGCACAGCCGCGCCCAAAAATAACCGCCCGAAGACCGGGGCGCCAAGTTCGTCCAGCGGAAAAAGGCCACAAAAACGGGTGGGCTATAGCCTTGGGGGGTGGGGCTGGCCGACTTCGTCCGCCGAACTCGGAATTGCGCGAGACTTTGCGAGCGTCCTCCGTGTGCCAAAAATAGGCCCCGGGCACAGCCGCGCCCATAAATAACCGCCCGAAGGCCGGGGCGCCAAGTTCGTCCAGCTGAAAAAGGCCACAAAAACGGGTGGGCTATAGCCTTGGGGGGTGGGGCTGGCCAACTTCGTCCGCCGGACTCGGAATGGCGCGAGAATTTGCGAGCGTCCTCCGTGTGCCAAAAATACGCCCCGGGCACAGCCGCACCCAAAAATAACCGCGCAAAGGCCGGGGCGCCAAGTTCGTCCAGCGGAAAAAGGCCACAAAAACGGGTGGGCTATAGCCTTGGGGGGTGGGGCTGGCCAACTTCGTCCGCCGGACTCGGAATGGTGCGAGACCTTGCGAGCGGCCTCCGTGTGCCAAAAATAGGCCCCGAAAAAATCCGCGCCCAAAAATAACCGCCCGAAGGCTGGGGCGCCAAGTTCATCCAGCGGAAAAAGGCCACAAAAACAGGTGGGCTATAGTCTTGGGGGGTGGGGCTGGCCAACTTCGTCTGCCGGACTCGGAATGGCGCGAGACTTTGCGAGCGGCCTCTGTGTACCAAAAATAGGCCCCGGGCACAGCCGTGCCCAAAATACCCGCCTGAAAGCCGCGGGCGCCAAGTTCGTCCAGCGGAAAAAGGCCACAAAACGGGTGGGCTATAGCCTTGGGGGTGGGGCTGGCCAACTTTGTCCGCCGGACTTGGAATGGCGCGAGACTCTGCGAGGCACCTCAGTGTACCAAAAATAGGCGCGGTCAGACCCGCGCCAAAAATACCCCCGATGGCCACGGTGCCAAGTTCGTCCAGCGGAAAAAGGCCGAGAAAAAGCGGGTGGGCTATAGCCTTGGGGGTGGGGCTGGCCAACTTCATCCGCCGGACTCGGAATGGCGCGAGACTCACGAGGCACCTCCGTGTGCCATAAATAGGCCGCGGGCAGAGCCGTACCAAAAATACCCACCCGAAGGCGCGCGGCGCCAAGTTCGTCCAGCGGAAAAAGGCCACAAAAAGCAGGTGGGCTATAGCCTTGGGGGGTGGGGCTGGCCAACTTCGTCCGCCGGACTCGGAATGGCGCGAGACTTTGCGAGCGTCCTCCGTGTGCCAAAAATATACCCCGGGCACAGCCGAGCCCAAAAATAACCGCCCGAACGCCGGGGCGACAAGTTCGTCCAGCGGAAAAAGGCCACAAGAACGGGTGGGCTATAGCCTTGGGGGGTGGGGCTGGCCAACTTCGTCCGCCGGACTCGGACTGGCGCGAGACGTTGCGAGCGGCCTCCGTGTGCCAAAAATAGGCCGTAGGCTGTGCGCGCCCAAAAATACCCGCCAGAAGGCTGCGGCGCCAAGTTCGTCCAGCGGAAAAAGGCCACAAAAAGCGGGTGGGCTATAGCCTTGGGGAGTGGGGCTGGCCAACTTCGTCCGCGGACTCGGAATGGCGCGAGACATTGCGAGCGTCCCTTCGTGTGCCAAAAATATACCCGGGCACAGCCGTACCTAAAATAACCGCGCAAACGCTGGGCATCAAGTTCGTCCAGCGGAAAAGGCCGGGAAGAGCGGGTGGGCTATAGCCTTGGGGGTGGGGCTGGCCAACTTCGTCCGCCTCGGACTAGGAATGGCGCGAGACTTCTGGCGGCCTCCGTGTGCCAAAAATAGGCCCCGAGCACAGCCGCGTCCAAAAATAACCGCCCGAAGACCGGGGCGCCAAGTTCGTCCAGCGGAAAAAGGCCACAAAAACGGGTGGGCTATAGCCTTGGGGGGTGGGGCTGGCCGACTTCGTCCGCCGAACTCGGAATTGCGCGAGACTTTGCGAGCGGCCTCCGTGTGCCAAAAATAGGCCCCGGGCACAGCCGCGCCCATAAATAACCGCCCGAAGGCCGGGGCGCCAAGTTCGTCCAGCTGAAAAAGGCCACAAAAACGGGTGGGCTATAGCCTTGGGGGGTGGGGCTGGCCAACTTCGTCCGCCGGACTCGGAATGGCGCGAGAATTTGCGAGCGTCCTCCGTGTGACAAAAATACGCCCCGGGCACAGCCGTACCCAAAAATAACCGCGCAAAGGCCGGGGCGCCAAGTTCGTCCAGCGGAAAAAGGCCACAAAAACGGGTGGGCTATAGCCTTGGGGGGTGGGGCTGGCCAACTTCGTCCGCCGGACTCGGAATGGTGCGAGACCTTGCGAGCGGCCTCCGTGTGCCAAAAATAGGCCCCGAAAAAATCCGCGCCCAAAAATAACCGCCCGAAGGCTGGGGCGCCAAGTTCATCCAGCGGAAAAAGGCCACAAAAACAGGTGGGCTATAGCCTTGGGGGGTGGGGCTGGCCAACTTCGTCTGCCGGACTCGGAATGGCGCGAGACTTTGCGAGCGGCCTCTGTGTACCAAAAATAGGCCCCGGGCACAGCCGTGCCCAAAAATACCCGCCTGAAAGCCGCGGCGCCAAGTTCGTCCAGCGGAAAAAGGCCACAAAAACGGGTGGGCTATAGCCTTGGGGGGTGGGGCTGGCCAACTTTGTCCGCCGGACTTGGAATGGCGCGAGACTCTGCGAGGCACCTCAGTGTGCCAAAAATAGGCCGCGGTCAGACCCGCGCCCAAAAATACCCCCCCGATGGCCACGGTGCCAAGTTCGTCCAGCGGAAAAAGGCCAGAAAAACGGGTGGGCTATAGCCTTGGGGGGTGGGGCTGGCCAACTTCATCCGCCGGACTCGGAATGGCGCGAGACTCTACGAGGCACCTCCGTGTGCCATAAATAGGCCGCGGGCAGAGCCGTACCCAAAAATACCCACCCGAAGGCCGCGGCGCCAAGTTCGTCCAGCGGAAAAAGGCCACAAAAACGGGTGGGCTATAGCCTTGGGGGGTGGGGCTGGCCAACTTCGTCCGCCGGACTCGGAATGGCGCGAGACTTTGCGAGCGTCCTCCGTGTGCCAAAAATATACCCCGGGCACAGCCGCACCCAAAAATAACCGCGCAAACGCCGGGGCGTCAAGTTCGTCCAGCGGAAAAAGGCCACAAGAACGGGTGGGCTATAGCATTGGGGGGTGGGGCTGGCCAACTTCGTCCGCCGGACTCGGAATGGCGCGAGACTTTGCGAGCGGCCTCCGTGTGCCAAAAATAGGCCGTAGGCACAGCGGCGCCCAAAAATACCCGCCAGAAGGCTGCGGCGCCAAGTTCGTCCAGCGGAAAAAGGCCACAAAAACGGGTGGGCTATAGCCTTGGGGGGTGGGGCTGGCCAACTTCGTCCGCCGGACTCGGAATGGCGCGAGACATTGCGAGCGTCCTTCGTGTGCCAAAAATATACCCCGGGCACAGCCGTACCCAAAAATAACCGCGCAAACGCCGGGGCATCAAGTTCGTCCAGCGGAAAAAGGCCAGAAGAACGGGTGGGCTATAGCCTTGGGGGGTGGGGCTGGCCAACTTCGTCCGCCGGACTAGGAATGGCGCGAGACTTTACGAGCGGCCTCCGTGTGCCAAAAATAGGCCCCGAGCACAGCCGCGTCCAAAAATAACCGCCCGAAGACCGGGGCGCCAAGTTCGTCCAGCGGAAAAAGGCCACAAAAACGGGTGGGCTATAGCCTTGGGGGGTGGGGCTGGCCGACTTCGTCCGCCGAACTCGGAATTGCGCGAGACTTTGCGAGCGGCCTCCGTGTGCCAAAAATAGGCCCCGGGCACAGCCGCGCCCATAAATAACCGCCCGAAGGCCGGGGCGCCAAGTTCGTCCAGCTGAAAAAGGCCACAAAAACGGGTGGGCTATAGCCTTGGGGGGTGGGGCTGGCCAACTTCGTCCGCCGGACTCGGAATGGCGCGAGAATTTGCGAGCGTCCTCCGTGTGCCAAAAATACGCCCCGGGCACAGCCGTACCCAAAAATAACCACGCAAAGGCCGGGGCGCC
This sequence comes from Citrus sp. QX-2021, assembly GCA_030444885.1. Lineage (NCBI taxonomy): Eukaryota > Viridiplantae > Streptophyta > Magnoliopsida > Sapindales > Rutaceae > Citrus > Citrus sp. QX-2021. The sequence goes on along the minus strand of JAUJEF010000054.1, from coordinate 116,702 downwards.
AAGTTCGTGCAGCGGAAAAAGGCCACAAAAACGGGTGGGCTATAGCCTTGGGGGGTGGGGCTGGCCAACTTCGTCATCCGGACTCGGAATGGGGCGAGACGTTGCGGGCGGCCTCCGTGTGCCAAAAATAGGCCCGAAAAATCCACGCCAAAAATAACCCCCCTACGGCTGGGGCGCCAAGTTCTTCCAGCGGAAAAAGGCCACAAAAACTGGTGGGCTATAGCCTTGGGGGGTGGGGCTGGCCAACTTCGTCTTCCGGACTCGGAATGGCGCGAGACTTTGCGGCGGCCCTCTGTGTACCAAAAATAGGCCCGGGCACAGCCGTGCCCAAAAATACCCGCCTGAAAGCCGCGGCGCCAAGTTCGTCCAGCGGAAAAAGGCAACAAAAACGGGTGGGCTATAGCCTTGGGGGGTGGGGCTGGCCAACTTTGTCCGCCGGACTTGGAATGGCGCGAGACTCTGCGAGGCACCTCAGTGTGCCAAAAATAGGCCGCGGTCAGACCCGCGCCCAAAAATACCCCCCCGAAGGCCACGGCGCCAAGTTCGTCCAGCGGAAAAAGGCCAGAAAAACGGGTGGGCTATAGCCTTGGGGGGTGGGGCTGGCCAACTTCATCCGCCGGACTCGGAATGGTGCGAGACTCTGCGAGGCACCTCCGTGTGCCATAAATAGGCCGCGGGCAGAGCCGTACCCAAAAATACCCACCCGAAGGCCGCGGCGCCAAGTTCGTCCAGCGGAAAAAGGCCACAAAAACGGGTGGGCTATAGCCTTGGGGGGTGGGGCTGGCCAACTTCGTCCGCCGGACTCGGAATGGCGCGAGACTTTGCGAGCGGCCTCTGTGTGCCAAAAATAGGCCCCGGCCACAGCCGCACCCAAAAATAACCGGCCGAAGGCCGGGCCGCCAACTTCGTCCAGCGGAAAAAGGCCACAAAATCGGGTGGGCTATAGCCTTGGGGGGTGGGGCTGGCCAACTTCGTCCGCCGGACTCGGATTGGCGCGGGACTTTGCGAGTGGCCTCCGTGTACCAAAACTAGGCCCCGGGCACAGCCGCGCCCAAAAATAACCGCCCGAAGGCCGGGGCGCGAAGTTCGTCCAGCGGAAAAAGGCCACAAAAACGGGTGGGCTATAGCCTTGGGGGGTGGGGCTGGCCGACTTCGTCCGCCGCACTCGGAATGGCGCGAGACTTTACGAGTGGCCTCTGTGTGCCAAAAATAGGCCCCGGGCACAGCCGCGGCCAAAAATAACCACCCGAAGGCCGGGGCGCCAACTTCGTCCAGCGGAAAAAGGCCACAAAATCGGGTGGGCTATAGCCTTGGGGGGTGGGGCTGGCCAACTTCGTCCGCCGGACTTGGAATGGCGCGAGACTCTGCGAGGCACCTCAGTGTGCCAAAAATAGGCCGCGGTCAGACCCGCGCCAAAAAATACCCCCCCGAAGGCCGCGGCGCCAAGTTCGTCCAGCGGAAAAAGGCCACAAAAACGGGTGGGCTATAGCCTTGGGGGGTGGGGCTGGCCAACTTCGTCCGCCGGATTCGGAATGGCGCGACACTCTGCGAGGCACCTCCGTGTGCCATAAATAGGCCGCGGACAGAGCCGTACCCAAAAATACCCACCCGAAGGCCGCGGCGCCAAGTTCGTCCAGCGGAAAAAGGCCACAAAAACGGGTGGGCTATAGCCTTGGGGGGTGGGGCTGGCCAACTTCGTCCGCCGGACTCGGATTGGCGCGGGACTTTGCGAGTGGCCTCCGTGTACCAAAACTAGGCCCCGGGCACAGCCGCGCCCAAAAATAACCGCCCGAAGGCCGGGGCGCGATGTTCGTCCAGCGGAAAAAGGCCACAAAAATGGGTGAGCTATAGCGTTGGGGGGTGGGGCTGGCCGACTTCGTCCCCCGCACTCGGAATGGCGCGAGACTTTACGAGTGGCCTCTGTGTGCCAAAAATAGGCCCCGGGCACAGCCGCGGCCAAAAATAACCACCCGAAGGCCGGGGCGCCAAGTTCGTCCAGCGGAAAAAAGCCACAAAAACGGGTGGGCTATAGCCTTGGGGGGTGGGGCTGGCCAACTTCGTCCGCCGGACTCGGAATGGCGCGAGACTTTGTGAGGCGCCTCCGTGTGCCAAAAATAGGGCGCGGGCACAGCCGCGCCCAAAAATAATCGCCCGAAGGCCGGGGCGCCAAGTTCGTCCAGCAGAAAAAGGCCACAAAAACGGGTGTGCTATAGCCTTGGGGGGTGGGGCTGGCCGACTTTGTCCGCCGGACTTGGAATGGCGCGATACTTTGGGAGTGGCCTCTGTGTCCCTAAAATAGGCCGTGGGCACGGCCGCGCCCAAAAATAACAGCCCGAAGGCCGGGACGCCAAGTTCGTCCAGCGGAAAAAGGCCACAAAAACGGGTGGGCTATAGTCTTGGGGGGTGGGGCTGGCCAACTTCGTCCGCCGGACTCGAAATGGTGCGAGACTTTACGAGGGGCCTCCTGTGCCAAAAATAGGCCGCGGGCACAGCCGCGCCCAAAAATAACCGCCCGAAGTCCGGGGCGCGAAGTTCGCCCAGCGGAAAAAGGCCACAAAAATGGGTGGGCTATAGCCTTGGGGGGTAGGGCTGGCCAACTTCGTCCGCCGGACTCGCAATGGCGTGAGACTTTGTGGGGGGCCTCCGTGTGCCAAACATAGGCCGCGGGCACAACCACACCCAAAAATAACCGCTCGTAGGCCGGGGCGCCAAGTTCGTCCAGCGGAAAAAGGCCACAAAAACGGGTGGGCTATCGCCTTGGCGGGTGGGGCTGGCCCACTTCGTCCGCCGGACTCGGAATGGCGCGAGACTTTGCGAGGCGCCTCCGTGTGTCAAAAATAGGCCGCGGGCACAGCCGCGCCCAAAAATAACCGCCCGAAGGCCGGGGCGCCAAGTTCGTCCAACGGAAAAAGGCCACAAAAACGGGTGGGCTATAGCCTTGGGGGGTGGTGCTGGCCAACTTCGTCCGCCGGACTCGGAATGGCGCGAGACTTTGCGAGGGGCCTCCGTGTACAAAAAATAGGCCGCGGGCACAGTCACGCCCAAAGATAACCGCCCGAAGGCCGGGGCGCCAAGATCGTCCAGCGGAAAAGGGCCACAAAAACGGGTGGGCTATAGCCTTGGGGGGTGGGGCTGGCCAACTTCGTCCGCCGGACTCGGAATGGCGCGAGACTTTGCGAGGGGCCTCCGTGTGCCAAAAATAGGCCGCGGGCACAGCCGAGGCAAAAAATAACCGCCGGAAGGCCGGGGCGCCAAGTTCGTCCAGCGGAAAAAGGCCACAAAAACGGGTGGGCTATAGCCTTGGGGGGTGGTGCTGGCCCACTTCGTCCGCCAGACTCGCAATGGCGCAAGACTTTGCGAGGGTCCTCCGTGTGCCAAACATAGGCCGCGGGCACAGCCGCGCCCAAAAATAACCGCTCGTAGGCCGGGCCGCCAAGTTCGTCCAGCGGAAAAAGGCCACAAAAACGGGTGGGCTATAGCCTTGGGGGGTGGGGTTGGCCCACTTCGTCCGCCGGACTCAGAATGGCGCGAGACTTTGCGAGGCGCCTCCGTGTGCCAAAAATAGGCCGCGGGCACAGCCGCGCCCAAAAATAACCGCCCGAAGGCCGGGGCGCCAAGTTCGTCCAGCGGAAAAAGGCCACAAAAACGGGTGGGCTATAGCCTTGGGGGGTGGGGCTGGCCCACTTCGTCCGCCGGACTCAGAATGGCGCGAGACTTTGCGAGGCGCCTCCGTGTGCCAAAAATAGGCCGCGGGCACAGCCGCGCCCAAAAATAATCGCCCGAAGTCTGGGGCGCCAAGTTCGCCCAGCCGAAAAAGGCCTCCAAAACGGGTGGGCTATAGCCTTGGGGGTTGGGGCTGGCCAACTTCGTCCGCCGGACTCGGAATGGCGCGAGACTTTGCGAGGGGCCTCCGTGTGCTCAAAATAGGCCGTGAGCACAGCCGTGCCAAAAAATAACCGCCCGAAGGCCGGGGCGCCAAGTTCGTCCAGCGGAAAAAGGCCACAAAAACGGGTGGGCTATAGCCTGGGGGGTGGGGTTGGCCCACTTCGTCCGCCGGACTCAGAATGGCGCGAGACTTTGCGAGGCGCCTCCGTGTGCCAAAAATAGGCCGCGGGCACAGCCGCGCCCAAAAATAACCGCCCGAAGGCCGGGGCGCCAAGTTCGTCCAGCGGAAAAAGGCCACAAAAACGGGTGGGCTATAGCCTTGGGGGGTGGGGCTGGTCCACTTCGTCCGCCGGACTCAGAATGGCGCGAGACTTTGCGAGCGCCTCCGTGTGCCAAAAATAGGCCGCGGGCACAGCCGCGCCCAAAAATAATCGCCCGAAGTCTGGGGCGCCAAGTTCGCCCAGCCGAAAAAGGCCTCCAAAACGGGTGGGCTATAGCCTTGGGGGTTGGGGCTGGCCAACTTCGTCCGCCGGACTCGGAATGGCGCGAGACTTTGCGAGGGGCCTCCGTGTGCTCAAAATAGGCCGTGAGCACAGCCGTGCCAAAAAATAACCGCCCGAAGGCCGGGGCGCCAAGTTCGTCCAGCGGAAAAAGGCCACAAAAACGGGTGGGCTATAGCACACGTCTGGGGTTGGCCCACTTCGTCCGCCGGACTCTGAATGGCGCGAGACTTTGCGAGGCGCCTCCGTGTGCCAAAAATAGGCCGCGGGCACAGCCGCGCCCAAAAATAACCGCCCGAAGGCCGGGGCGCCAAGTTCGTCCAGCGGAAAAAGGCCACAAAAACGGGTGGGCTATAGCCTTGGGGGGTGGGGCTGGTCCACTTCGTCCGCCGGACTCAGAATGGCGCGAGACTTTGCGAGCGCCTCCGTGTGCCAAAAATAGGCCGCGGGCACAGCCGCGCCCAAAAATAATCGCCCGAAGTCCGGGGCGCCAAGTTCGTCCAGCGGAAAAAGGCCACAAAAATGGGTGGGCTATAGCCTTGGGGGGTGGTGCTGGCCCACTTCGTCCGCCGGACTCAGAATGGCGCGAGACTTTGCGAGGCACCTCCGTGTGCCAAAAATAGGCCGCGGGCACAGCCGCGCCCAAAAATAATCGCCCGAAGTCTGGGGCGCCAAGTTCGTCCAGCAGAAAAAGGCCACAAAAACGGGTGGGCTATAGCCTTGGGGGTTGGGGCTGGCCAACTTCGTCTGCCGGACTCAGAATGGGGCGAGACTTTGCGAGGGGCCTCCGTGTACTAAAAATAGGCCGCGGGCACAGCCGTACCAAAAAATAACCGCCCGAAGGCCGGGGCGCCAAGTTCGTCCAGCGGAAAAAGGCCACAAAAACGGGTGGGCTATAGCCTTGGGGGGTGGTGCTGGCCGACTTCGTCCGCCGGACTTGGAATGGCGCGATACTTTGGGAGTGGCCTCTGTGTCCCTAAAATAGGCCGCGGGCACGGCCGCGCCCAAAAATAACCGCCCGAAGGCCGGGGCGCCAAGTTCGTCCAGCGGAAAAAGGCCACAAAAACGGGTGGGCTATAGCCTTGAGGGTGGGGCTGGCCAACTTCGTCCGCGGACTCGGAATGGCGCGAGACTTTGCGAGGGGCCTCCGTGTGCCAAAAAAAGGCCTTGGGCACAGCCGAGCTAAAAATAACCGCCCGAAGGCCGGGCGCCAAGTTCGTCCAGCGGAAAAGGCCACAAAACGGGTGGGCTATAGCCTTGGGGGTGGTGCTGGCCAACTTCGTCCGCCGGACTCGCAATGGCGCGAGACTTTGCGAGGGGCCTCCGTGTGCCAAACATAGGCCGCGGGCACAGCCGCGCCCAAAAATAACCGCTCGTAGGCCGGGGCGCCAAGTTCGTCCAGCGGAAAAAGGCCACAAAAACGGGTGGGCTATAGCCTTGGGGGGTGGGGCTGGCCCACTTCGTCCGCCGGACTCAGAATGGCGCGAGACTTTGCGAGGCCCCTCCGTGTGCCAAAAATAGGCCGCGGGCACAGCCGCGCCCAAAAATAATCGCCCGAAGGCCGGGGCGCCAAGTTCGTCCAGCGGAAAAAGGCCACAAAAACGGGTGGGCTATAGCCTTGGGGGGTGGGGCTGGCCAACTTCGTCCGCCGGACTCGGAATGGCGCGAGACTTTGCGAGTGGCCTCCGTGTGCCAAAAAGAGGCCGCGGGCACAGCCGCGCCAAAAAATAACCGCCCGAAGGCCGGGGCGCCAAGTTCGTCCAGCGGAAAAAGGCCACAAAAACGGGTGGGCTATAGCCTTGGGGGGTGGTGCTGGCCCACTTCGTCCGCCGGACTCGCAATGGCGCGAGACTTTGGGAGGGGGGGCCGTGTGCCAAAAATAGGCCGCCGGCATAGCCGCGCGCAAAAATAACCGCCCGAAGGCCGGGGCGCCAAGTTCGTCAAGCGGAAAAAGGTCACAAAAACTGGTGGGCTATAGCCTTGGGGGGTGGGGCTGGCCGACTTCGTCCGCCGGACTTGGAATGGCGCGATACTTTGGGAGTGGCCTCTGTGTCCCTAAAATAGGCCGCGGGCACGGCCGCCCCCAAAAATAACCGCCTTGAAGGCCGGGACGCCAAGTACGTCCAGCGGAAAAAGCCCACAAAAACGGGTGGTCTATTGTTTTGGGGTGTGGGGCTGGCCTACTTCGTCCGCAGGAATGGGAATGGTGCGAGACTTTACGAGGGGCCTCCTGTGCCAAAAATAGGCCGCGGGCACAGCCGCGCCCAAAAATAACCGCGCGAAGTCCGGGGCGCGAAGTTCGCCCAGCGGAAAAAGGCCACAAAAATGGGTGGGCTATAGCCCTGGGGGGTGGGGCTGGCCAACTTCGTCCGCCGGACTCGCAATGGCGCGAGACTTTGCGAGGGGCCTCCGTGTGCCAAACATAGGCCGCGGGCACAGCCACACCCAAAAATAACAGCTCGTAGGCCGGGGCGCCAAGTTCGTCCAGCGGAAAAAGGCCACAAAAACGGGTGGGCTATCGCCTTGGGGGGTGGGGCTGGCCCACTTCGTCCGCCGGACTTGGAATGGCGCGAGACTTTGTGAGGTGCCTCCGTGTGCCAAAAATAGGCCGCGGGCACAGCCGTGCGAAAAAATAACCGCCCGAAGGCCGGGGCGCCAAGTTCGTCCAGCGGAAAAAGGCCACAAAAACGGGTGGGCTATAGCCTTGGGGGGTGGGGCTGGCCCACTTCGTCCGCCGGACTCGCAATGGCGCGAGACTTTGCGAGGGGCCTCCGTGTGCCAAAGATAGGCCGCCGGCACAGCCGCGCCCAAAAATAACCGCTCGTAGGCCGGGGCGCCAAGTTCGTCCAGCGGAAAAAGGGCACAAAAACGGGTGGGCTATAGCCTTGGGGGGTGGGGCTGGCCAACTTCGACCGCCGGACTCGGAATGGCGCGAGACTTTGCGAGGCACCTCTGCGTGCCAAAAATAGGCCGCGGGCTCAGCCGCTCCCAAAAATACCCGCCCGAAGGCCGGGGCGCAAAGTTCGTCCAGCGGAAAAAGGCCACAAAAACGGTTGGGCTATAGCCTTTGGGGGTGGGGCTGGCCAACTTCATCCGCCGGACTCGGAATGGTGCGAGACTTTGCGAGGCGCCTCCGTACACCAAAAATAGGCTGCGGGCACAGCCGTTCCCAAAAATAACCGCCCGAAGGCCGGGGCGCCAAGTTCGTCCAGCGGAAAAATGGCCAAAAAACGGGTGGGCTATAGCCTTGGGGGGAGGGGCTGGCCAACTTCGTCCGCCGGACTCGGAATGGGGCGAGACTTTGTGAGCAGCCTCCACGTGCCCAAAATAGGCCGCGCACACAGCCGCGCCCAAAAAGAACTGCCCGAAGTTCGTCCAGCGGAAATATGGCCAAAAAACGGGTGGGCTATAGCCTTGGGGGGAGGGGCTGGCCAACTTCGTCCGCTGGACTCGGAATAGGACGAGACTTTGCGAGCGGCCTCCGCGTGCCAAGAATAGGCTACGGACACAGCCGCGCCCAAAAATAACCACCCGAAGGCCGGGGCGCCTAGTTCGTCCAGCTAAAAATTGCCAAAAAACGGGTGGGCTATAGCCTTGGGGGGAGGGGCTGGCCAACTTCGTCCGCCGGACTCGGAATGGGGTGAGACTTTGCGAGCGGCCTCCGCGTACCAAAACTAGGCTGCGGGCACAGCCGCGCCCAAAAATAACCGCCCGAAGGCCGGGGCGCCAAGTTCGTCCAGCGGAAAAATGGCCAAAAAATGGGTGGGCTATAGCCTCGGGGGGATGGGCGGGCCAACTTCGTCCGCCGGACTCGGAATGGGGCGAGTCTTTGTGAGCAGCCTCCGCGTGTCAAAAATACGCCGCGGGCACAGCCGGCCCCAAAAATAACCGCCCGAAGGCCGGGGCGCCAAGTTCGTCCTGCGGAAAAAGGCCACAAAAACGGGTGGGCTATAGCCTTGGGGGGTGGGGCTGACCAACTTCGTCCGCCGGACTCGGAATGGCGCCAGACTTTGCGAGGCACCTCCGTGTGCCAAAAATAGGCCGCGGGCACAGCCGCGCCCAAAAATACCCACACGAAGGCCGGGGCGCCAAGTTCGTCCTGCGGAAAAAGGCCACAAAAACGGGTGGGCTATAGCCTTGGGGGGTGGGGATGACCAACTTCGTCCGCCGGACTCGGAATGGCGCGAGACTTTGCGAGGCATCTACGTGTGCCAAAAATAGGCCGCGGCCACAGCCGCGCCCAAAAATAACCGCCCAAAGGCCGGGGCGGCAAGTTCGTCCAGCGGAAACAGGACACAAAAACGGGTGGGCTATAGCCTTGGGGGGTGGGGCTGGCCAACTTCGTCCGCCGGACTCGGAATGGTACGAGACTTTGCGAGGGGCCTCCATGTGACAAAAATAGGCAGCGGGTACAGCTGCGCCCAAAAATAACCGCCCCTAGGCCGGGGGCGCCACGTCCGCCCCGCGCAAAAGGCCACAAAAACGGGTGGGGTATAGCCTTGGGGGGTGGGGCTGGCCAACTTCGTCCGCCGGACTCGGAATGGCGCCAGACTTTGCGAGGCACCTCCGTGTGCCAAAAATAGGCCGCGGGCACAGCCGCGCCCAAAAATACCCACACGAAGGCCGGCGCGCCAAATTCGTCCGGCGGAAAAAGGCCACAAAAACAGGTGGGCTATAGCCTTGGGGGGTGGCACTGGCCCACTTCGTCCGCCGGAGTCGGAATGGCGCGAGACTACGCGAGGTCCCTCTATGTGCCAAAAATAGGCCGCGGGCACAGCCGGGCCCAAAAATAACCGCCCGAAGGCCGGGGCGCCAAGTTCGTCCTGCGGAAAAAGGCCACAAAAACGGGTCGGCTATAGCCTTGGGGGGTGGGGCTGGCCGACTTCGTCCGCCGGACTCGGAATGGCGCCAGACTTTGCGAGGCACCTCCGTGTGCCAAAAATACCCACACGAAGGCCGGGGCGCCAAGTTCGTCCTGCGGAAAAAGGCCACAAAAACGGGTGGGCTATAGCCTTGGGGGGTGGGGCTGACCAACTTCGTCCGCCGGACTCGGAATGGCGCGAGACATTGCGAGGCATCTACGTGTGCCAAAAATAGGCCGCGGCCACAGCCGCGCCCAAAAATAACCGCCCAAAGGCCGGGGCGGCAAGTTCGTCCAGCGGAAACAGGACACAAAAACGGGTGGGCTATAGCCTTGGGGGGTGGGGCTGGCCAACTTCGTCCGCCGGACTCGGAATGGCGCGAGACTTTGCGAGGGGCCTCCGTGTACCAAAAATAGGCCGCGGGCACAGCCACGTCAAAAAATTACCGCCCGATGGCCGGGGCGCCAAGTTCGTCCAGCGGAAAAAGGCCACAAAAACGGGTGGGCTTTAGCCTTGGGGGGTGGTGCTGGCCAACTTCGTCCGCCGGACTCGGAATGGTACGAGACTTTGCGAGGGGCCTCCATGTGACAAAAATAGGCAGCGGGTACAGCTGCGCCCAAAAATAACCGCCCCTAGGCCGGGGGCGCCAAGTTCGTCCAGCGGAAAAGGCCACAAAAACGGGTGGGGTATAGCCTTGGGGGGTGGGGCTGGCCAACTTCGTCCGCCGGACTCGGAATGGCGCCAGACTTTGCGAGGCACCTCCGTGTGCCAAAAATAGGCCGCGGGCACAGCCGCGCCCAAAAATACCCACACGAAGGCCGGCGCGCCAAATTCGTCCGGCGGAAAAAGGCCACAAAAACAGGTGGGCTATAGCCTTGGGGGGTGGCACTGGCCCACTTCGTCCGCCGGAGTCGGAATGGCGCGAGACTACGCGAGGTCCCTCTATGTGCCAAAAATAGGCCGCGGGCACAGCCGGGCCCAAAAATAACCGCCCGAAGGCCGGGGCGCCAAGTTCGTCCTGCGGAAAAAGGCCACAAAAACGGGTCGGCTATAGCCTTGGGGGGTGGGGCTGGCCGACTTCGTCCGCCGGACTCGGAATGGCGCCAGACTTTGCGAGGCACCTCCGTGTGCCAAAAATAGGCCGCGGGCACATCCGCGCCCAAAAATACCCACACGAAGGCCGGGGCGCCAAGTTCGTCCTGCGGAAAAAGGCCACAAAAACGGGTGGGCTATAGCCTTGGGGGGTGGGGCTGACCAACTTCGTCCGCCGGACTCGGAATGGCGCGAGACATTGCGAGGCACCTCCGTGTGCCCAAAATAGGCCGCGGGCACAGCCGCGCCCAAAAATAACTGCCCGAAGGCCGGGGCGCCAAGTTCGTCCAGCGGAAACAGGACACAAAAACGGGTGGGCTATAGCCTTGGGGGGTGGGGCTGGCCAACTTCGTCCGCCGGACTCGGAATGGCACGAGACTTTGCGAGGGGCCTCCGTGTACCAAAAATAGGCCGCGGGCACAGCCGCGTCAAAAAATTACCGCCCGATGGCCGGGGCGCCAAGTTCGTCCAGCGGAAAAAGGCCACAAAAAATGGTGGGCTATAGCCTTGGGCGGTGGGGCTGGCCAACTTCGTCTACCGGACTTGGAATGGCGCGAGACTTTGCGAGGGGCCTCCCTGTGCCAAAAATAGGCTGCGGACACAGCCGCACCATAAAATAACCGCACGAAGGCCGGGGCGCCAAGTTCGTCCAGTGGAAAAAGGCCACAAAAACGGGTGGGATATAGCCTTGGGGGGTGGGGCTGGCCAACTTCGTCCGCCGGACTCGGAATGGCGCGAGACATTGCGAGGCGGCTCCGTGTGCCAAAAATAGGCCGCGGGCACAGCCGCGCCCAAAAATACCCGCAGGTCGGCCCGCCCAAACCCCCCAGCGGAAAAATGGCAAAAAAACGGGTGGGCTATAGCCTTGGGGGGTGGGGCTGGCCAACTTCATCCGCCGGACTCGGAATGGTGCGAGACTTTGCGAGGCACCTCCGTGTACCAAAAATAGGCCGCGGGCACAGCCGCGTCAAAAAATTACCGCCCGATGGCCGGGGCGCCAAGTTCGTCCTGCGGAAAAAGGCCACAAAAACGGGTGGGCTATAGCCTTGGGGGGTGGGGCTGACCAACTTCGTCCGCCGGACTCGGAATGGCGCGAGACATTGCGAGGCACCTCCGTGTGCCCAAAATAGGCCGCGGGCACAGCCGCGCCCAAAAATAACTGCCCGAAGGCCGGGGCGCCAAGTTCGTCCAGCGGAAACAGGACACAAAAACGGGTGGGCTATAGCCTTGGGGGGTGGGGCTGGCCAACTTCGTCCGCCGGACTCGGAATGGCACGAGACTTTGCGAGGGGCCTCCGTGTACCAAAAATAGGCCGCGGGCACAGCCGCGTCAAAAAATTACCGCCCGATGGCCGGGGCGCCAAGTTCGTCCAGCGGAAAAAGGCCACAAAAACGGGTGGGCTTTAGCCTTGGGGGGTGGGGCTGGCCAACTTCGTCTGCCGGACTCGGAATGGTGCGAGACTTTGCGAGGGGCCTCCCTGTGCCAAAAATAGGCCGCGGGCACTGCCGCGTCCAAAAATAACCGCCCGATGGCCGGGGCGCCAAGTTCGTCCACCGGAAAAAGGCCACAAAAAATGGTGGGCTATAGCCTTGGGCGGTGGGGCTGGCCAACTTCGTCTACCGGACTTGGAATGGCGCGAGACTTTGCGAGGGGCCTCCCTGTGCCAAAAATAGGCCGCGGACACAGCCGTACCATAAAATAACCGCACGAAGGCCGGGGCGCCAAGTTCGTCCAGTGGAAAAAGGCCACAAAAACGGGTGGGATATAGCCTTGGGGGGTGGGGCTGGCCAACTTCGTCCGCCGGACTCGGAATGGCGCGAGACATTGCGAGGCGGCTCCGTGTGCCAAAAATAGGCCGCGGGCACAGCCGCGTCCAAAAATACCCGCAGGTCGGCCCGCCCAAACCCCCTTAGCGGAAAAATGGCAAAAAAACGGGTGGGCTATAGCCTTGGGGGGTGGGGCTGGCCAACTTCATCCGCCGGACTCGGAATGGTGCGAGACTTTGTGAGGCACCTCCGTGCGCCAAAAATAGGTCGCGGGCACAGCCGCTCCCAAAAATAACCGCCCGAAGGCCGGGGCGCCAAGTTCGTCCAGCGGAAAAATGGCCAAAAAACGGGTGGGCTATAGCCTTGGCGGGAGGGGCTGGCCAACTTCGTCCGCCGGACTCGGAATGGGGCGAGACTTTGTGAGCGGCCTCCACGTTCCCAAAATAGCCCGCGCACACAGCCGCACCCAAAAAGAGCTGCCCGAAGTTCGTCCAGCGGAAATATGGCCAAAAAACGGGTGGGCTATAGCCTTGGGGGGAGGGGCTGGCCAACTTCGTCCGCCGGACTCGGAATGGGGTGAGACTTTGCGAGCGGCCTCCGCATACCAAAGCTAGGCTGCGGGCACAGCCGCGCCCAAAAATAACCGCCCGAAGGCCGGGGCGCCAATTTCGTCCAGCTGAAAAATGGCCAAAAAACGGGTGGGCTTTAGCCTTGGGGGGAGGGGCCGGCCGACTTCGTCCGCCGGACTCGGAATGGGGCGAGACTTTGCGAGTGGCTTCCGCATGCCAAAAATAGGCCGAGGACACAGCCGCGCCCAAAAATATCCGACCGAAGGCCGGGGCGCCAAGTTCGTCCAGCGGAAAAATGGCCAAAAAATGGGTGGGCTATAGCCTCGGGGGGATGGGCGGGCCAACTTCGTCCGCCGGACTCGGAATGGGGCGAGACTTTGCGAGCGGCTTCCGCATGCCAAAAATAGGCCGAGGAGACAGCCGTGCCCAAAAATATCCGACCGAAGGCCGGGGCGCCAAGTTCGTCCAGCGGAAAAATGGCCAAAAAATGGGTGGGCTATAGCCTCGGGGGGATGGGCGGGCCAACTTCGTCCGCCGGACTCGGAATGGGGCGAGTCTTTGTGAGCAGCCTCCGCGTGTCAAAAATAGGCCACGGGCACAGCCGGGCCCAAAAATAACCGCCCGAAGGCCGGGGCGCCAAGTTCGTCCTGCGGAAAAAGGCCACAAAAACGGGTCGGCTATAGCCTTGGGGGGTGGGGCTGGCCAACTTCGTCCGCCGGACTCGGAATGGCGCCAGACTTTGCGAGGCACCTCCGTGTGCCAAAAATAGGCCGCGGGCACAGCCGCGCCCAAAAATACCCACACGAAGGCCGGGGCGCCAAGTTCGTCCTGCGGAAAAATGCCACAAAAACGGGTGGGCTATAGCCTTGGGGGGTGGGGCTGACCAACTTCGTCCGCCGGACTCGGAATGGCGCGAGACTTTGCGAGGCATCTACGTGTACCAAAAATAGGCCGCGGCCACAGCCGCGCCCAAAAATAACTGCCCGAAGGCCGGGGCGGCAAGTTCGTCCAGCGGAAACAGGACACAAAAACGGGTGGGCTATAGCCTTGGGGGGTGGGGCTGGCCAACTTCGTCCGCCGGACTCGGAATGGCGCGAGACTTTGCGAGGCATCTACGTGTGCCAAAAATAGGCCACGGCCACAGCCGCACCCAAAAATAACCGCCCAAAGGCCGGGGCGGCAAGTTAGTCCAGCGGAAACAGGACAGAAAAACGGGTGGGCTATAGCCTTGGGGGGTGGGGCTGACCAACTTCGTCCGCCGGACTCGGAATGGCGCGAGACTTTGCGAGGCATCTACTTTTGCCAAAAATAGGGCCGCGGGCACAGCCGCGCCTTAAAAATAACTCGGCCAAAGGCCAAGGCAAAGTTCGTCCAGCGGAAACAGGACACAAAAACGGGTGGGCTATAGCCTTGGGGGGTGGGGCTGGCCAACTTCGTCCGCCGGACTCGGAATGGCACGAGACTTTGCGAGGCGTCTCCGTGAGCCAAAAATATGCCGCGGGCACAGCCGCGCCCAAAAATACCCGCCCGAAGGCCGGGGCGCCAAGTTCGTCCAGTGGAAAAAGGCCACAAAAACGGGTGGGATATAGCCTTGGGGGGTGGGGCTGGCCAACTTCGTCCGCCGGACTCGGAATGGCGCGAGACATTGCGAGGCGGCTCTGTGTGCCAAAAATAGGCCGCGGGCACAGCCGCGCCCAAAAATACCCGCACGAAGGCCGGGGCGCCAAGTTCGTCCAGCGGAAAAAGGGCACAAAAACGGGTGGGCTATAGCCTTGGGGGGTGGGGCTGGCCAACTTCATCCGCCGGACTCGGAATGGTGCGAGACTTTGCGAGGCACCTCCGTGCGCCAAAAATAGGTCGCGGGCACAGCCGCTCCCAAAAATAACCGCCCGAAGGCCGGGGCGCCAAGTTCGTCCAGCGGAAAAATGGCCAAAAAACGGGTGGGCTATAGCCTTGGGGGGAGGGGCTGGCCAACTACGTCCGCCGGACTCGGAATGGGGCAAGACTTTGTGAGCGGCCTCCACGTGCCCAAAATAGGCCGCGCACACAGCCGCGCCCAAAAAGAACTGCCCGAAGTTCGTCCAGCGGAAATATGGCCAAAAAACGGGTGGGCTATAGCCTTGGGGGGAGGGGCTGGCCAACTTCGTCCGCCGGACTCGGAATGGGGTGAGACTTTGCGAGCGGCCTCCGCATACCAAAACTAGGCTGCGGGCACAGCCGCGCCCAAAAATAACCGCCCGAAGGCCGGGGCGCCAATTTCGTCCAGCTGAAAAATGGCCAAAAAACGGGTGGGCTTTAGCCTTGGGGGGAGGGGCCGGCCGACTTCGTCCGCCGGACTCGGAATGGGGCGAGACTTTGCGAGTGGCTTCCGCATGCCAAAAATAGGCCGAGGACACAGCCGCGCCCAAAAATATCCGACCGAAGGCCGGGGCGCCAAGTTCGTCCAGCGGAAAAATGGCCAAAAAATGGGTGGGCTATAGCCTCGGGGGGATGGGCGGGCCAACTTCGTCCGCCGGACTCGGAATGGGGCGAGTCTTTGTGAGCAGCCTCCGCGTGTCAAAAATACGCCGCGGGCACAGCCGGCCCCAAAAATAACCGCCCGAAGGCCGGGGCGCCAAGTTCGTCCTGCGGAAAAAGGCCACAAAAACGGGTCGGCTATAGCCTTGGGGGGTGGGGCTGGCCAACTTCGTCCGCCGGACTCGGAATGGCGCCAGACTTTGCGAGGCACCTCCGTGTGCCAAAAATAGGCCGCGGGCACAGCCGCGCCCAAAAATACCCACACGAAGGCCGGGGCGCCAAGTTCGTCCTGCGGAAAAAGGCCACAAAAACGGGTGGGCTATAGCCTTGGGGGGTGGGGCTGACCAACTTCGTCCGCCGGACTCGGAATGGCGCGAGACTTTGCGAGGCATCTACGTGTGCCAAAAATAGGCCGCGACCACAGCCGCGCCCAAAAATAACCGCCCAAAGGCCGGGGCGGCAAGTTCGTCCAGCGGAAACAGGACACAAAAACGGGTGGGCTATAGCCTTGGGGGGTGGGGCTGGCCAACTTCGTCCGCCGGACTCGGAATGGCGCGAGACTTTGCGAGGGGCCTCCGTCTGCCAATAATAGGCCACGGGCACAGCCGCACCCAAAAATACCCGCCCGAAGGCCGGGCGCCAAGTTCGTCCAGCGGAAAAAGGCCACAAAAACGGGTGGGCTTTAGCCTTGGGGGGTGGTGCTGGCCAACTTCGTCCGCCGGACTCGGAATGGTACGAGACTTTGCGAGGGGCCTCCATGTGACAAAAATAGGCAGCGGGTACAGCTGCGCCCAAAAATAACCGCCCCTAGGCCGGGGGCGCCAAGTTCGTCCAGCGGAAAAGGCCACAAAAACGGGTGGGGTATAGCCTTGGGGGGTGGGGCTGGCCAACTTTGTCCGCCGGACTCGGAATGGCGCGAGACTTTGCGAGGGACCTCCCTGTGCCAAAAATAGGCCGCGGACACAGCCGTACCATAAAATAACCGCACGAAGGCTGGCGCGCCAAATTCGTCCGGCGGAAAAAGGCCACAAAAACAGGTGGGCTATAGCCTTGGGGGGTGGCGCTGGCCCACTTCGTCCGCCGGAGTCGGAATGGCGCGAGACTACGCGAGGTCCCTCTATGTGCCAAAAATAGGCCGCGGGCACAGCCGGGCCCAAAAATAACCGCCCGAAGGCCGGGGCGCCAAGTTCGTCCTGCGGAAAAAGGCCACAAAAACGGGTCGGCTATAGCCTTGGGGGGTGGGGCTGGCCAACTTCGTCCGCCGGACTCGGAATAGCGCCAGACTTTGCGAGGCACCTCCGAGGTCCAAAAACACGCCGCGGGCACCTCCGCGCCCAAAAATACCCCCACGCAGGCCGGGGCGCCAAGTTCGTCCTGCGGAAAAAGGCCACAAAAACGGGTGGGCTATAGCCTTGGGGGGTGGGGCTGACCAACCAAATCCGCCGGACTCGGAATGGCGCGAGACATTGCGAGGCACCTCCGTGTGCCCAAAATAGGCCGCAGGCACAGCCGCGCAAAAATAACTGCCCGAAGGCGGGCGCCAAGTTCGTCCAGCGGAAACAGGACACAAAAAGCGGGTGGGCTATAGCCTTGGGGGTGGGGCTGGCCAACCGTCCGCCCGGACTCGGAATGGCGCGAGACTTTGCGAGGGGCCTACCTGTGCCAAAAATAGGCCGCGGGCACTGCCGCGCCCAAAAATAACCGCCCGATGGCCGGGGCGCCAAGTTCGTCCAGCGGAAAAAGGCCACAAAAAATGGTGGGCTATAGCCTTGGGCGGTGGGGCTGGCCAACTTCGTCTACCGGACTTGGAATGGCGCGAGACTTTGCGAGGGGCCTCCCTGTGCCAAAAATAGGCCGCGGACACAGCCGCACCATAAAATAACCGCACGAAGGCCGGGGCACCAAGTTCGTCCAGTGGAAAAAGGCCACAAAAACGGGTGGGATATAGCCTTGGGGGGTGGGGCTGGCCAACTTCATCCGCCGTACTCGGAATGGCGCGAGACATTGCGAGGCGGCTCCGTGTGCCAAAAATAGGCCGCGGGCACAGCCGCGCCCAAAAATACCCGCAGGTCGGCCCGCCCAAACCCCCCAGCGGAAAAATGGCAAAAAAACGGGTGGGCTATAGCCTTGGGGGGCGGGGCTGGCCGACTTCGTCCGCCGGACTCGGAATGGGGCGAGAATTTGCGAGCGGCCTCTGCATGCCAAAAATAAGCCGCGGGGACAGCCGCGCCCAAAAATAACCCCCCGATGGTCGTTGCGCCCAAACCCCCCAGCGGAAAAATGGCCAAAAAACGGGTGGGCTATAGCCTGGGGGAGAGGGGCTGGCCAACTTAGTCCGCCGGACTCGGAATGGGGCGAGACTTTGCGAGCGGCCTCCGCGTGCCAAAAATAGGCAACGGGCACAGCCGCGCCCAAAAATAACCACCCCAAGGTCGGCGCGCCCAAACCCCCCAGCGGAAAAATGGCCAAAAAACGGGTGGGCTATACCTTGGGGGGAGGGGCTGGCCAACTTTGTCCGCCGGACTCGGAATGGGGCGAGACTTTGCGAGCGGCCTCCACGTGCCAAAAATAGGCCGCGGGCACAGCCACGCCGAAAAATAACCGCCCGAAGGCCGGGGCGCCAACTTCGTCCAGCGGAAAAATGGCCAAAAAACGGGTGGGCTATAGCCTTGGGGGGAGGGGCTGGCCAACTTCGTCCGCCGGACTCGGAATGGGGCGAGACTTTGCGAGCGGCCTCCCCATGCCAAAAATAGGCCGGCGGCACAGCCGCGCCCAAAAATAACCCCCCGAAGGCTGGGGCGCCAATTTCGTCCAGCGGAAAAATGGCAAAAAAACGGGTGGGCTATAGCCTTGGGGGGAGGGGCTGGCCAACTTCGTCCGCCGGACTCGGAATGGGGCGAGACTTTGCGAGCGGCCTCCCCATGCCAAAAATAGGCCGCCGGCACAGCCGCGCCCAAAAATCACCCCCCGAAGGCTGGGGCGCCAATTTCGTCCAGCGGAAAAATGGCCAAAAAACGGGTGGGCTATAGCCTTGGGGGGAGGGGCTGGCCAACTTCGTCCACCGGACTCGGAATGGGGCAAGACTTTGCGAGCAGCCTCCGCGTGCCAAAAATAGGCCACGGGCAAAGCCGCGCCCATAAATAACCCACCGAAGGCCGGGGCGCCAAGTTTTTCCAGCGGAAAAATGGTCAAAAAACGGGTGGGCTATAGCCTTGGGGGGAGGGGCTGGCCAACTTCGTCCAAGGGACTCGGAATGGGGCGAGACTTTGCGAGCGGCCTCCGCGTCCTAAAACTAGGCCGCGGGCAAAGCCGCGCCCATAAATAACCCCCCGAAGGCCGGGGCGCCAAGTTCGTCCAGCGGAAAAATGGCCAAAAAACGGGTGGGCTATAGCCTTTGGGGGAGGGGCTGGCCTACTTCGTCCGCCAGACTCGGAATGGGGCGAGACTTTGCGAGCGGCCTCCGTGTGCTAAAAATAGGCCGCGGACACAGCCACGCCCAAAAATAACCCCCCGAACGTCGGCGTACCCAAACCCCCCAGCGGAAAAATGGCCAAAAAACGGGAGGGCTATAGCCTTGGGGGGAGGGGCTGGCCAACTTCGTCCGCCGGACTCGGAATGGGGCGAGACTTTGTGAGCGGCCTCCGCGTGCCAAAAATAGGCCGCGGGCACAGCTGCACCCAAAAATAAGTGCCCGAAGGCCGGGGCGCCAAGTTCCTCCAGCGGAAAAATGGCCAAAAAACGGGTGGGCTATAGCCTTTGGGGGAGGGGCTGGCCTACTTCGTCCGCCGGACTCGGAATGGGGCGAGACTTTGCGAGCGGCCTCCGCGTGCTAAAAATAGGCCGCGGACACAGCCACGCCCAAAAATAACCCCCCGAACGTCGGCGTACCCAAACCCCCCAGCGGAAAAATGGCCAAAAAACGGGAGGGCTATAGCCTTGGGGGGAGGGGCTGGCCAACTTCGTCCGCCGGACTCGGAATGGGGCGAGACTTTGTGAGCGGCCTCCGCGTGCCAAAAATAGGCCGCGGGCACAGCTGCACCCAAAAATAAGTGCCCGAAGGCCGGGGCGCCAAGTTCCTCCAGCGGAAAAATGGCCAAAAAACGGGTGGGCTATAGCCTTTGGGGGAGGGGCTGGCCTACTTCGTCCGCCGGACTCGGAATGGGGCGAGACTTTGCGAGCGGCCTCCGCGTGCTAAAAATAGGCCGCGGACACAGCCACGCCCAAAAATAACCCCCCGAACGTCGGCGTACCCAAACCCCCCAGCGGAAAAATGGCCAAAAAACGGGAGGGCTATAGCCTTGGGGGGAGGGGCTGGCCAACATCGTCCGCCGGACTCGGAATGGGGTGAGACTTTGCGAGCGGCCTCCCCATGCCAAAAATAGGCCGCCGGCACAGCCGCGCCCAAAAATAACCCCCCGAAGGCTGGGGCGCCAATTTTGTCCAGCGGAAAAATGGCAAAAAAACGGGTGGGCTATAGCCTTGGGGGGAGGGGCTGGCCAACTTCGTCCGCCGGACTCGGAATGGGGCGAGACTTTGCGAGCGGCCTCCACGTGTCAAAAATAGGCCGCGGGCACAGCCGCGCCTAATAAAAACCGCCCGAAGGCCGGGGTGCCAAGTTCGTCCAGCTGAAAAATGGCCAAAAAACGGGTGGGCTATAGCCTTGGGGGGAGGGGCTGGCCCACTTCGTCCGCCGGACTCGGAATGGGGCGAGACTTTGCGAGCGGCCTCCGCGTGCCAAAAATAGGCCGCGGGCACAGCCGCACCCAAAAATAACCGCCCGAAGGCCGGGGCGACAAGTTCGTCCAGCGGAAAAATGGCCAAAAAACGGGTGGGCTATAGCCTTCGGGGGAGGGGCTGGCCCACTTCGTCCGCCGGACTCGGAATGGGGCGAGACGTTGCGAGCGGCCTCCGCGTGCCAAAAATAGACTGCGGGCACAGCCGCACCCAAAAATAACCGCCCGAAGGCCGGGGCGACAAGTTCGTCCAGCGGAAAAATGGCCAAAAAACGGGTGGGCTATAGCCTTGGGGGGAGGGGCTGGCCGACTTCGTCCGCCGGACTCGGAATGGGGCGAGCCTTTACGAGCGGCCTCCGTGTGCTAAAAATAGGCCGCGGGCACAGCCGCGCCCAAAAATAACCGCCCGAAGGCCGGGGCACCAAGTTCGTCCAGCTGAAAAATGGCCAAAAAACGGGTGGGCTATAGCCTTGGGGGGAGGGGCTGGCCAACTTCGTCCGCCGGACTCGGAATGGGGAGAGACTTTGCGAGCGGCCTCCGCATGCCAAAAATAGGCCGCGGGCACAGCTGCACCCAAAAATAAGTGCCCGAAGGCCAGGGCGCCAAGTTCGTCCAGCGGAAAAATGGCCAAAAAACGGGTGGGCTATAGCCTTGGGGGGAGGGGCTGGGCAACTTCGTCCGAGGGACTCGGAATGGGGCGAGACTTTGCGAGCGGCCTCCGTAACCCAAAAATAGGCCGCGGGCATAGCCGCATCCATAAATAACCCCCCAAAGGCCGGGGCGCCAAGTTCGTCCAGCGGAAAAATGGCCAAAAAACGGGTGGGCTATAGCCTTGGGGGGAGGGGCTGGCGAACTTCGTCCGAGGGACTCGGAATGGGGCAAGACTTTGCGAGCGGCCTCCGCGTGCCAAAAATAGGCCACGGGCAAAGCCGCGCCCATAAATAACCCACCGAAGGCCGGGGCGCCAAGTTCTTCCAGCGGAAAAATGGTCAAAAAACGGGTGGGCTATAGCCTTGGGGGGAGGGGCTGGCCAACTTCGTCCAAGGGACTCGGAATGGGGCGAGACTTTGCGAGCGGCCTCCGCGTCCTAAAAATAGGCCGCGGGCAAAGCCGCGCCCATAAATAACCCCCCGAAGGCCGGGGCGCCAAGTTCGTCCAGCGGAAAAATGGCCAAAAAACGGGTGGGCTATAGCCTTTGGGGGAGGGGCTGGCCTACTTCGTCCGCCAGACTCGGAATGGGGCGAGACTTTGCGAGCGGCCTCTGCGTGCTAAAAATAGGCCGCGGACACAGCCACGCCCAAAAATAACCCCCCGAACGTCGGCGTACCCAAACCCCCCAGCGGAAAAATGGCCAAAAAACGGGAGGGCTATAGCCTTGGGGGGAGGGGCTGGCCAACTTCGTCCGCCGGACTCGGAATGGGGCGAGACTTTGTGAGCGGCCTCCGCGTGCCAAAAATAGGCCGCGGGCACAGCTGCACCCAAAAATAAGTGCCCGAAGGCCGGGGCGCCAAGTTCCTCCAGCGGAAAAATGGCCAAAAAACGGGTGGGCTATAGCCTTGGGGGGAGGGGCTGGCCCACTTCGTCCGCCGGACTTGGAATGGGACGAGACTTTGCGAGCGGCCTCCGCGCGCTAAAAATAGGCCGCGGGCACAGCCTCGCCCAAAAATAACTGCCCGAAGGCCGGGGCGCCATGTTCGTCCAGCGGAAAAATGGCCAAAAAACGGGTGGGCTATAGCCTTGGGGGGAGGGGCTGGCCAACTTCGTCCCCCGGACTCGGAATGGGTCGAGACTTTGCGAGCAGCCTCCACGTGCCAAAAATAGGCCACGGGCACAGCCAAGTCCAAAAATAACCACCCGAAGGCCGGGGCGCCAAGTTCGTCCAGCGGAAAAATGGCCAAAAAACGGTTGGGCTATAGCCTTGGGGGGAGGGGCTGGCCAACTTCGTCCGCCGGACTCGGAATGGGACGAGACTTTGCGAGTGGCCCCCGCATGCCAAAAATAGACCGTGGGCACAGCCGCGCCAAAAAATAACCGCCCGAAGGCTGGGGCGCCAAGTTCGTCCAGGGGAAAAATGGCCAAAAAACGGGTTGGCTATAGCCTTGGGGGGAGGGGCTGGCCAACTTCCTCCGCCGCACTCGGAATGGGGCGAGAGTTTGCGGGCGGCCTCCGCGTGCTAAAAATAGGCCGCGGACACAGCCGCGCCCAAAAATAACCGCCCGAAGGCCGGGGCGCCAAGTTCCTCCAGCGGAAAAATGGCCAAAAAACGGGTGCGCTATAGCCTTGGGGGGATGGGCGGGCCAACTTCGTCCGCCGGACTCGGAATGGGGCGAGTCTTTGAGAGCATTCTCCGCGTGGCAAAAATAGGCCGCGGGCACAGCCGCGCACAAAAATAACCGCCCGAAGGCTGGGGCTCCGAGTTCGTCCAGCTGAAAAATGGCAAAAAACGGGTGGCTATAGCCTTGGGGGGAGGGCTGGCCAACTTCGTCCGCCGGACTCGGAATGGGGCGAGACTTTGTGAGCGGCCTCCACGTGCCAAAAATAGGCCACGGGGACAGCCGCGTCCAAAAATAACCCCCCAAAGGTCGGCGCGCCCAAACCCCCCAGCGGAATGGGGGAGGGGCTGGCCCACTTCGTCCGCCGGACTCGGAATGGGGCATGACTTTGCGAGCGGCCTCCGCGTACCAAAAATGGGCCACGGGCACAGCCGCGCCCAAAAATAACTGCCCGAAGGCCGGGGCGCCATGTTCGTCCAGCGGAAAAATGGCCAAAAAACGGGTGGGCTATAGCCTTGGGGGGAGGGGCTGGCCAACTTCGTCCGCCGGACTCGGTATGGGGCGAGACTTTGCGAGCGGCCTCCGCGTGCCAAAAATAGGCCGCGGGCACAGCCGCGCCCAAAAATAACCGCCCGAAGGCCGGGGCACCAAGTTCGTCCAGCTGAAAAATGGCCAAAAAACGGGTGGGCTATAGCCTTGGGGGGAGGGGCTGGCCGACTTCGTCCGCCGGACTCGGAATGGGGCGAGACTTTGCGAGCGGCCACCCCATGCCAAAAATAGGCCGCCGGCACAGCCGCGCCCAAAAATAACCCCCCGAAGGCTGGGGCGCCAAGTTCGTCCAGCGGAAAAATGGCCAAAAAATGGGTGGGCTATAGCCTTGGGGGGAGGGGCTGGCCCACTTCGTCCGCCGGACTCGGAATGGGCCGAGCCTTTGCGAGCGGCCTCCGCGTGCTAAAAATATTCCATGGGCACAGCCGCGCCCAAAGATAACCGCCCGAAGGCCGGGTCGCCAAGTTCGTCCAGTGGAAAAATGGCCAAAAAACGGGTGGGCTATAGCCTTGGGGGGAGGGGCTGGCCCACTTCGTCCGCCGGACTCGGAATGGGGCGAGACTTTGCGAGTGGCCTCCGCGTGCCAAAAATAGGCCGCGGAAACAGCCGTACCCAAAAATAACCGCCCGAAGGACGGGGCGCCAAGTTCGTCCAGCGGAAAAATGGCCAAAATACGGGTGGGCTATAGCCTTGGGGGGAGGGGCTGGCCCACTTCGTCCGCCGGACTCGGAATGGGGTGAGACTTTGCGAGCGGCCTCCGCGTGCCAAAAATAGGCCGCGGGCATAGCCGCGCCCAAAAATAACCGCCCGAAGGCCGGGGCACCAAGTTCGTCCAGCTGAAAAATGGCCAAAAAACGGGTGGGCTATAGCCTTGGGGGGAGGGGCTAGCCGACTTCGTCCGCCGGACTCGGAATGGGGCGAGACTTTGCGAGCGGCCTCCGCATGCCAAAAATAGGCCGTCGGCACAGCCGCGCCCAAAAATAACCCCCCGAAGGCTGGAGCGCCAAGTTCGTCCAGCGGAAAAATGGCCAAAAAACGGGTGGGCTATAGCCTTGGGGGGAGGGGCTGGCCGACTTCGTCCGCCGGACTCGGAATGGGGTAAGACTTTGCGAGCGGCCACCCCATGCCAAAAATAGGCCGCCGGCACAGCCGCGCCCAAAAATAACCCCCCGAAGGCTGGGGCGCCAAGTTCGTCCAGCGGAAAAATGGCCAAAAAATGGGTGGGCTATAGCCTTGGGGGGAGGGGCTGGCCCACTTTGTCCGCCGGACTCGGAATGGGCCGAGCCTTTGCGAGCGGCCTCCGCGTGCTAAAAATATTCCGCGGGCACAGCCGCGCCCAAAAATAACCGCCCGAAGGCCGGGTCGCCAAGTTCGTCCAGTGGAAAAATGGCCAAAAAACGGGTGGGCTATAGCCTTGGGGGGAGGGGCTGGCCCACTTCGTCCGCCGGACTCGGAATGGGGCGAGACTTTGCGAGTGGCCTCCGCGTGCCAAAAATAGGCCGCGGACACAGCCGCACCCAAAAATAACCGCCCGAAGGCCGGGGCGCCAAGTTCGTCCAGCGGAAAAATGGCCAAAAAACGGGTGGGCTATAGCCTTGGGGGGAGGGGCTGGCCCACTTCGTCCGCCGGACTCGGAATGGGGTGAGACTTTGCGAGCGGCCTCCGCGTGCCAAAAATAGGCCGCGGGCATAGCCGCGCCCAAAAATAACCGCCCGAAGGCCGGGGCACCAAGTTCGTCCAGCTGAAAAATGGCCAAAAAACGGGTGGGCTATAGCCTTGGGGGGAGGGGCTAGCCGACTTCGTCCGCCGGACTCGGAATGGGGCGAGACTTTGCCAGCGGCCTCCGCATGCCAAAAATAGGCCGTCGGCACAGCCGCGCCCAAAAATAACCCCCCGAAGGCTGGAGCGCCAAGTTCGTCCAGCGGAAAAATGGCCAAAAAACGGGTGGGCTATAGCCTTGGGGGGAGGGGCTGGCCCACTTCGTCCGCCGGACTCGGAATGGGCCGAGCCTTTGCGAGCGGCCTCCGCGTGTTAAAAATATGCCGCGTGCACAGCCGCGCCCAAAAATAACCGCCCGAAGGCCGGGGCGCCAAGTTCGTCCAGCGGAAAAATGGCCAAAAAACGGGTGGGCTATAGCCTTGGGGGGAGGGGCTGGCCCACTTCGTCCGCCGGACTCGGAATGGGGCGAGACTTTGCGAGCGGCCTCCGCGTGCAAAAAATAGGCCGCGGGCACAGCTGCACCCAAAAATAACCCCCCGAACGTCGGCGCACCCAAACCCCCCAGCGGAAAAATGGCCAAAAAACGGGAGGGCTATAGCCTTGGGGGGAGGGGCTGGCCAACTTCGTCCGCCGGACTCGGAATGGGGCGAGACTTTGTGAGCGGCCTCCGCGTGCAAAAAATAGGCCGCGGGCACAGCTGCACCCAAAAATAACCCCCCGAACGTCGGCGCACCCAAACCCCCCAGCGGAAAAATGGCCAAAAAACGGGAGGGCTATAGCCTTGGGGGGAGGGGCTGGCCAACTTCGTCCGCCGGACTCGGAATGGGGCGAGACTTTGTGAGCGGCCTCCGCGTGCCAAAAATAGGCCGCGGGTACAGCTGCACCCAAAAATAAGTGCCCGAAGGCCGGGGCACCAAGTTCCTCCAGCGGAAAAATGGCCAAAAAACGGGTGGGCTATAGCCTTGGGGGGAGGGGCTGGCCCACTTCGTCCGCCGGACTTGGAATGGGGCGAGACTTTGCGAGCGTTCTCCATGCGCTAAAAATAGGCCGCGGGCACAGCCTCGCCCAAAAATAAAGGCCCGAAGGCCGGGGCGCCCAAACCCCCCAGCGGAAAAATGGCCAAGAAACGGGTGGGCTATAGCCTTGGGGGGAGGGGCTGGCCCACTTCGTCCGCCGGACTCGGAATGGGGCGAGACTTTGCGAACGGCCTCCACGTGCCAAAAATAGGCCGCGGGCACAGCCTCGCCCAAAAATAACGGCCCGAAGGCAGGGGCGCCCAAACCCCCCAGCGGAAAAATGGCCAAGAAACGGGTGGGCTATAGCCTTGGGGGGAGGGGCTGGCCCACTTCGTCCGCCGGACTCGGAATGGGGCGAGACTTTACGAGCGGCCTCCACGTGCCAAAAATTGGCCGCGGGCATAGCCTCGCCCAAAAATAACGGCCCGAAGGCAGGGGCGCCCAAACCCCCCAGCGGAAAAATGGCCAAGAAACGGGTGGGCTATAGCCTTGGGGGGAGGGGCTGGCCCACTTCGTCCGCCGGACTCGGAATGGGGCAAGACTTTACGAGCGGCCTCCACGTGCCAAAAATAGGCCGCGGGCACAGCCTCGCCCAAAAATAACGGCCCGAAGGCAGGGGCGCCCAAACCCCCCAGCGGAAAAATGGCCAAGAAATGGGTGGGCTATAGCCTTGGGGGGAGGGGCTGGCCCACTTCGTCCGCCGGACTCGGAATGGGGCGAGACTTTGCGAGCGGCCTCCACGTGCCAAAAATAGTCAGCGGGCACAGCCTCGCCCAGATATGACGGCCCTAAGGGCGGGGCGCACAGTACCTCCGGCGGAAAAAGGGCAAACAAACGGGTGGGGTATAGCCTTGGGGGGAGGGGCTGGCCTACTCGTCCGCGCGGACTCGGAATGGGGCGAGACTTTGCGAGCAGCCTCCACGTGCCAAAAATAATCCACGGTCACAGGCTCGCCCAAAAATAACGGCCCAAAGGCCGGGGCGCCAAGTTCGTCCGGCGGAAAAATGGCCAAAAAACGGGTGGGCTATAGCCTTGGGGGGAGGGGCTGGCCCACTTCGTCCGCCGGACTAGGAAAGGGTCGAGACTTTGCGAGCGGCCTCCGCGTGCCAAAAATAGGCTGCGGCCACAGCCGCGCCCAAAAATAACCGCCCGAAGGCTGGGGCGCCAAGTTCGTCCAGCGGAAAAATGGCCAAAAATGGGTGGGCTATAGCCTTGGGGGGAGGGGCTGGCCCACTTCGTCCGCCGGACTCGGAATGGGGCGAGACTTTGCGAACGGCCTCCACGTGCCAAAAATAGGCCGCGGGCACAGCCTCGCCCAAAAATAACGGCCCGAAGGCAGGGGCGCCCAAACCCCCCAGCGGAAAAATGGCCAAGAAACGGGTGGGCTATAGCCTTGGGGGGAGGGGCTGGCCCACTTCGTCCGCCGGACTCGGAATGGGGCGAGACTTTACGAGCGGCCTCCACGTGCCAAAAATTGGCCGCGGGCATAGCCTCGCCCAAAAATAACGGCCCGAAGGCAGGGGCGCCCAAACCCCCCAGCGGAAAAATGGCCAAGAAACGGGTGGGCTATAGCCTTGGGGGGAGGGGCTGGCCCACTTCGTCCGCCGGACTCGGAATGGGGCAAGACTTTACGAGCGGCCTCCACGTGCCAA
This sequence comes from Citrus sp. QX-2021, assembly GCA_030444885.1. Taxonomy (NCBI): domain Eukaryota; kingdom Viridiplantae; phylum Streptophyta; class Magnoliopsida; order Sapindales; family Rutaceae; genus Citrus; species Citrus sp. QX-2021. The sequence goes on along the minus strand of JAUJEF010000054.1, from coordinate 89,569 downwards.
AAATAGGCCGCGGGCACAGCCTCGCCCAAAAATAACGGCCCGAAGGCAGGGGCGCCCAAACCCCCCAGCGGAAAAATGGCCAAGAAATGGGTGGGCTATAGCCTTGGGGGGAGGGGCTGGCCCACTTCGTCCGCCGGACTCGGAATGGGGCGAGACTTTGCGAGCGGCCTCCACGTGCCAAAAATAGGCCGCGGGCACAGCCTCGCCCAAAAATAACGGCCCGAAGGCCGGGGCGCCCAAACCCCCCAGCGGAAAAATGGCAAACAAACGGGTGGGCTATAGCCTTGGGGGGAGGGGCTGGCCTACTTCGTCCGCCGGACTCGGAATGGGGCGAGACTTTGCGAGCAGCCTCCACGTGCCAAAAATAATCCACGGTCACAGGCTCGCCCAAAAATAACGGCCCAAAGGCCGGGGCGCCAAGTTCGTCCGGCGGAAAAATGGCCAAAAAACGGGTGGGCTATAGCCTTGGGGGGAGGGGCTGGCCCACTTCGTCCGCCGGACTAGGAAAGGGTCGAGACTTTGCGAGCGGCCTCCGCGTGCCAAAAATAGGCTGCGGCCACAGCCGCGCCCAAAAATAACCGCCCGAAGGCTGGGGCGCCAAGTTCGTCCAGCGGAAAAATGGCCAAAAATGGGTGGGCTATAGCCTTGGGGGGAGGGGCTGGCCCACTTCGTCCGCCGGACTCGGAATGGGGCGAGACTTTGCGAGCGGCCTCCGCGTGCCAAAAATAGGCCGCGGGCACAGCCGGGCCCAAAAATAACCATCCGAAAGCCGGGGCGCAAAGTTCGTGCAGAGGAAAAATGGCCAAAACACGGGTGGGCTATAGCCTTGGGGGGAGGGGCTGGCCAACTTCGTCCGCCGGACTCGGAATGGGGCGAGACTTTACGAGCGGCCTCCGCGTACCAAAAATAGGCCGCGGGCACAGCCGCGCCCAAAAATAACTGCCCGAAGGCTGGGTCGCCAAGTTCGTCCAGCGGAAAAATGGCCAAAAAACGGGTGGGCTATAGCCTTGGGGGGAGGGGCTGGCCGACTTCGTCCGCCAGACTCAGAATGGGGCAAGACTTTACGAGCGGCCTCCGCATGCTAAAAATAGGCCGCGGGCACAGCCGCACCCAAAAATAACCCCCCGAACGTCGGCGCACCCAAACCACCCAGCGGAAAAATGGCCAAAAAACGGGAGGGCTATAGCCTTGGGGGGAGGGGCTGGCCAACTTCGTCCGCCGGACTCGGAATGGGGCGAGACTTTGTGAGCGGCCTCCGCATGCCAATTATAGGCCGTGGGCACAGCTGCACCCAAAAATAAGTGCCCGAAGGCCGGGGCGCCAAGTTCGTCCAGCGGAAAAATGGCCAAAAAACGGGTGGGCTATAGCCTTGGGGGGAGGGGCTGGCCCACTTCGTCCGCCGGACTCGGAAAGGGGCGAGACTTTGCGAGCGGCCTCCGCGTGCCAAAAATAGGCCGCGGGCACAGCCGCGCAAAAAAATAACTGCCCGAAGGTCGGGGAGCCAAGTTCGTCCAGCCGAAAAATGGCCAAAAAACGGGTGGGCTATAGCCTTGGGGGGAGGGGCTGGCCCACTACGTCCGCCGGACTCGGAATGGGGCGAGACTTTACGAGCGGCCTCCACGTGCCAAAAATAGGCCGCGGGCACAGCCGCGCCCAAAAATAACCTCCCGAACGTGTGGCGCCAAGTTCGTCCAGCGGAAAAATGGCCAAAAAACGGGTGGGCTATAGCCTTGGTGGGAGGGGCTGGTAAACTTCGTCCGCCGGACTTGGAATGGGGCGAGACTTTGCGAGCGGCCTCCGCGCACCAAAAATAGGCCGCGGGCACAGTCGCGCCCAAAAATAACTGCCCGAAGGTCAGCGCGCCCAAACCCCCCAGCGGAAAAATGGCCAAAAAACGGGTGGGCTATAGCCTTGGGGGGAGGGGCTGCCAACTTCGTCCCCCGGACTCGGAATGGGGCAAGACATAGGGAGCGGCCACCGCATGCTAAAAATAGGCCCAGGCACAGCCGCGCCCAAAAATAGCCGCCCGAAGGCCGGGGCGCCAAGTTCGTCCAGCGGACAAATGGCCAACAAACGGGTGGGCTATAGCCTTGGGGGAGGGCTGGCCCACTGGTCCGCCCGGACTCGGAATGGGACGAGACTTCTGAGCGTTCTCCGCGTACCAAAAATAGGCCGCGGACACAGCCGCGCACATAAATAACCTCCCGAAGGCTGGGGCGCCAAGTTCGTCCAGCGGAAAAATGGCCAAAAAACGGGTGGGCTATAGCCTTGGGGGGAGGGGCTGGCCCACTTTGTCCGCCGGACTCGGAATGGGGCAAGACTTTACGAACGGCCTCCGCGTGCCAAAAAATAGGCCGCGGGCACAGTCGCGCCCAAAAATAACTGCCCGAAGGTCGGCGCGCCCAAACCCCCCAGCGGAAAAATGGCCAAAAAACGGGTGGGCTATAGCCTTGGGGGGACGGGCTGCCAACTTCGTCCCCCAGACTCGGAATGGGGCGAGACTTTGCGAGCGGCCTCCGCATGCTAAAAATAGGCCCCGGGCACAGCCGCACCCAAAAATAGCCGCCCGAAGACCGGGGTGCCAAGTTCGTCCAGCGGAAAAATGGCAAACAAACGGGTGGGCTATAGCCTTGGGAGGAGGGGCTGGCCCACTTCGTCCGCCGGACTCGGAATGGGGCGAGACTTTGCGAGCGGCCTCTATGTGCCAAAAATAGGCCGCGGGCACAGCTGTACCCAAAAATAACTGCCCGAAGGCTGGGGCGCAAAGTTCGTCCAAGGGAAAAATGGTCAAAAAACGGGTGGGCTATAGCCTTGGGGGGAGGGGCTGGCCAACTTCGTTCGCCGGACTCGGAATGGGGCGAGACTTTGCGAGCGGCCTCCGCGTGCCAAAAAAAGGCCACGGGGGCAGCTGCACCCAAAAATAACCGCCCGAAGGTCGGCGCGCCCAAAACCCTCAGCAGAAAAATGGCCAAAAAACGGGTGGGCTATAGCCTTGGGGGGAGGGGCTGGCCCACTTCGTCCGCCGGACTCGGAATGGGGCGAGACTTTGCGAGCGGCCTCTATGTACCAAAAATAGTCCGCGGGCACAGCTGCACCCAAAAATAACTGCCCGAAGGCCGGGGCGCAAAGTTCGTCCAAGGGAAAAATGGCCAAAAAACGGGTGGGCAATAGCCTTGGGGGGAGGGGCTGGCCAACTTCGTCCACCGGACTCGGAATGGGGCGAGACTTTACGAGTGGCTCCGCGTACAAAAAATTGGCCGCGGGCACAGCCGCGACCAAAAATAACCACCCGAAGGCCGGGGCGCCCAAACCCCCCAGCCGAAAAATGGCCAAAAAACGGGTGGGCTATAGCCTTGGGGGGAGGGGCTGGCCAACTTCGTCCGCCGGACTTGAAATGGGGCGAGACTTTGCGAGCGGCCTCCGCGTGCCAAAAATAGAGCGCGGGCACAGCCGCACCCAAAAATAAATGCCCGAAGGCCGGGGCGCCAAGTTCGTCCAGCGGAAAAAAGGCCAAAAAACGCGTGGGCTAAAGCCTTGGGGGGAGGGGCTGGCTTACTTTGTCCGCCGGACTCAGAATGGGGCGAGACTTTGCGAACGGCCTCCGCATGCCAAAAATAGGCCGCGGGCATAGCCGCACCTAGAAGTAACGGCCCGAAGGCCGGGGCGCCCAAAACCCCCAGCGGAAAAATGGCCAAGAAACGGGTGGGCTATAGCCTTGGGGGGAGGGGCAGGCCCACTTCGTCCGCCGGACTCGGAATGGGGTGAGACTTTGCGAGCGGCCTCCGCGTGCCAAAAATAGAGCGCGGGCACAGCCGCGCCCAAAAATAACGGCCCGAAGGCCGGGGCGCCAAGTTCGTCCAGCGGAAAAATGGCCAAAAAACGGGTGGGCTATAGCCTTGGGGGGAGGGGCTGGCCCACTTCGTCCGCCGGACTCAGAATGGGGCGAGACTTTACGAGCGGCCTCCGCTTGCCAAAAATAGGCTGCGGTCACAGCCGTGGCCAAAAATAACTGCCCGAAGGCCGGGGCGCAAAGTTCGTCCAGAGGAAAAATGGCCAAAAAACGGGTGGGCTATAGCCTTGGGGGGAGGGGCTGGCCGACTTCGTCCGCCGGACTCGGAATGGGGCGAGACTTTACGAGCGGCCTCCGTGTACCAAAAATAGGCCGTGGGCACAGACGCGCCCAAAAATAACCGCCCGAAGGCTGGGGCGCCAAGTTCGTCCAGCGGAAAAATGGCCAAAAAACGGGTGCGCTATAGCCTTGGGGGGAGGGGCTGGCCCACTTCGTCCGCCGGACTTGGAATGGGGCAAGACGTTGCGAGCGGCCTCCGCGTGCCAAAAATAAGCCGCGGGTACAGCCGCACCCAAACATAACTGCCTGAAGGTCGGCGCGCCCAAACCCCCCATCGGAAAAATGGCCAAAAAACGGGTGGGCTATAGCCTTGGGGGGAGGGGCTGGCCAACTTCGTCCGCCGAACTCGAAATAGGGCGAGACTTTGCGAGCGGCCTCCGCGTGCCAAAAATAGGCCGCGGGCACAGCTTTACCCAAAAATAACCGACCGAAGGCCGGGCTGCCAAGTTCGTCCAGCGGAAAAATGGCCAAAAAACGGGTGGGCTATAGCCTTGGGGGGAGGGGCTGGCCAACTTCGTCCGCCGTACTCGGAATGGGGCTACACTTTACGAGTGGCCTCCGCGCGCCAAAAATAGGCCTAGGGCACAGCCGTGCCCAAAAATAACTGCCCGAAGGTCGGCGCGCCCAAACCCCCCAGCGGAAAAATGGCCACAAAACGGGTGGGCTATAGCCTTGGGGGGAGGGGCAGGCCCACTTCGTCCGCCGGACTCGGAATGGGGTGAGACTTTGCGAGCGGCTTCCGCGTGCCAAAAATAGGCCGCGGGCACAGCCACGCCCAAAAATAACCCCCCGAAGGTCGTTGCGCCAAAACCCTCCAGCGGAAAAATGGCCAAAAAAAGGGTGGGCTATAGCCTTGGGGGGAGAGGCTGGCCAACTTCGTCCTCCGGACTCGGAATGGGGCTAGAATTTGCGAGCGGCCTCCTCGTGCCAAAAATAGGCTGCGAACACAGCCACGCCCAAAAATAACCGCCCGGAGGCCGGGCCGCCAAGTTCGTCCAGCGGAAAAATGGCCAACAAACGGGTGGGCTATAGCCTTGGCGGGAGGGGCTGGCCAACTTCGTCCGCCGGACTCGGAATGGGGCGAGACATTGCGAGCGGCCTCCGCGTGCCAAAAATAGGCCGCGGGCACAGCCGCGCCCAAAAATAACCACCCAAAGGCCGGGCCGCCAAGTTCGTCCGGCGGAAAAATGGCCAAAAAACGGGTGGGCTATAGCCTTGGGGGGAGGGGCTGGCCAATTTCGTCCGCCGGACTCGGAATGGGACGAGACTTTGCAAGCGGCCTCTGCATGCCAAAAATAGGCCGCGGGCACAGCCGCTCCCAAAAATTACCGCCCGAAAGCCGGGGCGCCAAGTTCGTCCAGCTGAAAAATGGCCAAAAAACGGGTGGGCTATAGCCTTGGGGGGAGGGCTGGCCAACTTCGTCCGCCGGACTCGGAATGGGGCGAGACTTTGCGAGCGGCCACTGCGTGCCAAAAATAGGCCACGGGCACAGCCGCGCCCAAAAATAACCGCCCGAAGGCCGGGGCGCCAAGTTCGTCCAGCGGAAAAATGGCTAAAAAACGGGTGGGCTATAGCCTTGGGGGGAGGGGCTGGCCAATTTCGTCCGCCGGACTCGGAATGGGACGAGACTTTGCAAGCGGCCTCTGCGTGCCAAAAATAGGCCGCGGGCACAGCCGCGCCCAAAAATAACCTCCCGAAGGCCGGGGCGCCAAGTTCGTCCAGCGGAAAAATGGCCAAAAAACGGGTGGGCTATAGCTTTGGGGGGAGGGGCTGGCCACCTTCGTCAGCCGGACTCGGAATGGGTCGAGACATTGTGAGCGGCCTCCGCGTTACAAAAATAGCCCGCGGGCACAGCCGCGCCCAAAAATAACCGCCCGAAGGCCGGGGCGCCAAGTTCGACCAGCGGACAAATGGCCAAAAAACGGGTGGGCGATAGCCTTGGGGGGAGGGGCTGGCCAACTTCGTCCGCCGGAATCGGAATGGGACGAGACATTGGGAGCGGCCTCCGCGTGCCAAAAATAGGCCGCAGTCACAGCCGCGCCCAAAAATAACCGCCCGAAGGCCGGGTCGCCAAGTTCATCCAGCGGAAAAATGGCCAAAAAACGGGTGGGCTATAGCCTTGGGGGGAGGGGCTGGCCAATTTCGTCCGCCGGACTCGGAATGGGACGAGACTTTGCAAGCGGCCTCTGCGTGCCAAAAATAGGCCGCGGGCACAGCTGCGCCCAAAAATTACCGCCCGAAAGCCAGGGCGCCAAGTTCGTCCAGCGGAAAAATGGCCAAAAAACGGGTGGGCTATAGCCTTGGGGGGAGGGGCTGGCCAATTTCGTCCGCCGGACTCGGAATGGGACGAGACTTTGCAAGCGGCCTCTGCGTGCCAAAAATAGGCCGCGTGCACAGCTGCGCCCAAAAATTACCGCCCGAAAGCCAGGGCGCCAAGTTCGTCCAGCGGAAAAATGGCCAAAAAACGGGCGGGCTATAGCCTTGGGGGAAGGGGCTGGCCAACTTCGTCCGCCGGACTCGGAATAGGGTGAGCCTTTGCGAGCGGCCTCCGCGTGCCAAAATTAGTCGGCGGGCACAGCCTCACCCAAAAATAACCGCTCGAAAGCCGGGGCGCCAAGTTCGTCCAGCGGAAAAATGGCGAAAAAACGGGTGGGCTATAGCCTTGGGGGGAGGGGCCGGCCGACTTCGTCCGCCGGACTCGGAATGGGGCAAGACTTTGTGAGCGGCCTCCGCGTGTGAAAAAATAGGCCGCGGGCACAGCCGCGCCCAAAAATAACTGCCCGAAGGTCGGCGCGCCCAAACCCCCCAGCGGAAAAATGGCCAAAAAACGGGTGGGCTATAGCCTTGGGGGGAGGGGCTGCCAACTTCGTCCCCCGGACTCGGAATGGGGCGAGACATTGCGAGCGGCCTCCGCATGCTAAAAATAGGCCCCGGGCACAGCCGCGCCCAAAAATAGCCGCCCGAAGGCCGGGGCGCAAAGTTCGTCCAGCGGAAAAATGGCAAACAAACGGGTGGGCTATAGCCTTGGGGGGAGGGGCTGGCCCACTTCGTCCGCCGGACTCGGAATGGGACGAGACTTTACGAGCGGTCTCCGCGTACCAAAAATAGGCCGCGGACACAGCCGCGCACTTAAATAACCTCCCGAAGGCTGGGGCGCCAAGTTCGTCCAGCGGAAAAATGGCCAAAAAACGGGTGGGCTATAGCCTTGGGGGGAGGGGCTGGCCCACTTTGTCCGCCGGACTCGGAATGGGGCAAGACTTTACGAACGGCCTCCGCGTGCCAAAAAATAGGCCGCGGGCACAGCCGTGCCCAAAAATAACTGCCCGAAGGTCGGCGCGCCCAAACCCCCCAGCGGAAAAATGGCCAAAAAACGGGTGGGCTATAGCCTTGGGGGGACGGGCTGCCAACTTCGTCCCCCAGACTCGGAATGGGGCGAGACTTTGCGAGCGGCCTCCGCATGCGAAAAATAGGCCCCGGGAACAGCCGCACCCAAAAATAGCCCCCCGAAGGCCGGGGTGCCAAGTTCGTCCAGCGGAAAAATGGCAAACAAACGGGTGGGCTATAGCCTTGGGGGGAGGGGCTGGCCCACTTCGTCCGCCGGACTTGGAATGGGGCGAGACTTTGCGAGCGGCCTCCGCGTGCCAAAAAAAGGCCACGGGTGCAGCCGCGCCCAAAAATAACCGCCCGAAGGTCGGCCCGCCCAAAACCCCCAGCAGAAAAATGGCCAAAAAACGGGTGGGCTATAGCCTTGGGGGGAGGGGCTGGCCCACTTCGTCCGCCGGACTCGGAATGGAGCGAGACTTTGCAAACGGCCTCTATGTGCCAAAAATAGGCCGCGGGCACAGCTGTACCCAAAAATAACTGCCCGAAGGCCGGGGCGCAAAGTTCGTCCAAGGGAAAAATGGTCAAAAAACGGGTGGGCTATAGCCTTGGGGGGAGGGGCTGGCCAACTTCGTTCGCCGGACTCGGAATGGGGCGAGACTTTGCGAGCGGCCTCCGCGTGCCAAAAAAAGGCCACGGGGGCAGCTGCACCCAAAAATAACCGCCCGAAGGTCGGCGCGCCCAAAACCCCCAGCAGAAAAATGGCCAAAAAACGGGTGGGCTATAGCCTTGGGGGGAGGGGCTGGCCCACTTCGTCCGCCGGACTCGGAATGGGGCGAGACTTTGCGAGCGGCCTCTATGTGCCAAAAATAGGCCGCGGGCACAGCTGCACCCAAAAATAACTGCCCGAAGGCCGGGGCGCAAAGTTCGTCCAAGGGAAAAATGGCCAAAAAACGGGTGGGCAATAGCCTTGGGGGGAGGGGCTGGCCAACTTCGTCCGCCGGACTCGGAATGGGGCGAGACTTTACGAGTGGCCTCCGCGTACAAAAAATTGGCCGCGGGCACAGCCGCGACCAAAAATAACCACCCGAAGGCCGGGGCGCCCAAACCACCCAGCCGAAAAATGGCCAAAAACGGGTGGGCTATAGCCTTGGGGGGAGGGGCTGGCCAACTTCGTCCGCCGGACTTGAAATGGGGTGAGACTTTGCGAGCGGCCTCCGCGTGCAAAAAATAGAGCGTGGGCACAGCCGCACCCAAAAATAAATGCCCGAAGGCCGGGGCGCCAAGTTCGTCCAGCGGAAAAAAGGCCAAAAAACGCGTGGGCTAAAGCCTTGGGGGGATGGGCTGGCTTACTTTGTCCGCGGACTCGGAATGGGGCGAGACTTTGCGAACGGCCTCCGCATGCCAAAAATAGGCCGCGGGCATAGCCGCACCTAGAAGTGCGGCCCGAAGGCCGGGCGCCCAAAACCCCAGCGGAAAAATGGCCAAGAAACGGGTGGGCTATAGCCTTGGGGGAGGGGCAGGCCCACTCGTCCGCGGACTCGGAATGGGGTGAGACTTCTGAGCGGCCTCCGCGTGCCAAAAATAGAGCGCGGGCACAGCCGCGCCCATAAATAACGGCCCGAAGGCCGGGGCGCCAAGTTCGTCCAGCGGAAAAATGGCCAAAAAACGGGTGGGCTATAGCCTTGGGGGGAGGGGCTGGCCCACTTCGTCCGCCGGACTCGGAATGGGGCGAGACTTTGCGAGCGGCCTCCGCGTGCCAAAAATAGGCCGCGGGCACAGCCGCGCCCAAAAATAACGGCCCGAAGGCCGGGGCGCCAAGTTCGTCCAGCGGAAAAATGGCCAAAAAACGGGTGGGCTATAGCCTTGGGGGGAGGGGCTGGCCCACTTCGTCCGCCGGACTCAGAATGGGGCGAGACTTTACGAGCGGCCTCCGCTTGCCAAAAATAGGCTGCGGTCACAGCCGTGGCCAAAAATAACCGCCCGAAGGTCGGGGCGTAAAGTTCGTCCAGAGGAAAAATGGCCAAAAAACGGGTGGGCTATAGCCTTGGGGGGAGGGGCTGGCCGACTTCGTCCGCCGGACTCGGAATGGGGCGAGACTTTACGAGCGGCCTCCGTGTACCAAAAATAGGCCGTGGGCACAGCCGTGCCCAAAAATAACCGCCCGAAGGCTGGGGCGCCAAGTTCGTCCAGCGGAAAAATGGCCAAAAAACGGGTGGGCTATAGCCTTGGGGGGAGGGGCTGGCCCACTTCGTCCGCCGGACTTGGAATGGGGCAAGACGTTGCGAGCGGCCTCCGCGTGCCAAAAATAAGCCGCGGGCACAGCCGCACCCAAAAATAACTGCCTGAAGGTCGGCGCGCCCAAACCCCCCATCGGAAAAATGGCCAAAAAACGGGTGGGCTATAGCCTTGGGGGGAGGGGCTGGCCAACTTCGTCCGCCGAACTCGAAATAGGGCGAGACTTTGCGAGCGGGCTCCGCGTGCCAAAAATAGGCCGCGGGCACAGCTTTACCCAAAAATAACCGCCCGAAGGCCGGGCCGCCAAGTTCGTCCAGCGGAAAAATGGCCAAAAAACGGGTGGGCTATAGCCTTGGGGGGAGGGGCTGGCCAACTTCGTCCGCCGGACTCGGAATGTGGCTAGACTTTGCGAGCGGCCTCCGCATGCCAAAAATAGGCCTAGGGCACAGCCGCGCCCAAAAATAACTGCCCGAAGGTCGGCGCGCCCAAACCCCCCAGCGGAAAAATGGCCAAAAAACGGGTGGGCTATAGCCTTGGGGGGAGGGGCTGGCCAACTTCGTCCGCCGGACTCGGAATGGGGGGAGACTTTGTGAGGGGCCTCCGCGTGCCAAAAATAGGCCGCGGGCACAGCCGCGCCCAAAAATAACCCCCCGAAGGTCGTTGCGCCCAAACCCCCCAGCGGAAAAATGGCCAAAAAATGGGTGGGCTATAGCCTTGGGGGGAGGGGCAGGCCCACTTCGTTCGCCGGACTCGGAATGGGGCGAGACTTTGCGAGCGGCCTCCGCGTACCAAAAATAGGCCGCGGACACAGCCGCGCCCAATAATAACCGCCCGAAGGCCGGGCCGCCAAGTTCGTCCAGCGGAAAAATGGTCAAAAAACGGGTGGGCTATAGCCTTGGGGGGAGGGGCTGGCCAACTTCGTCCGCCGGACTCAGAATGGGGTGAGACTTTGCGAGCGGCCTCCGCGCACCAAAAATAGGCCAAGGGCACAGCCGAGCCCAAAAATAACCGCCCGAAGGCCGTGGCGCCAAGTTCGTCCAGCAGAAAAATGGCCAAAAAACGGGTGGGCTATAGCCTTGGCGGGAGGGGCTGGCCGACTTCGTCCGCCGGACTCGGAATCTGGCGAGACTTTGCGAGCGGCCTCCGCGTGCCAAAAATAGGCCGTGGGTACAGCCGCGCCCAAAAATAACCGCCCGAAGGCCGGGGCAACGAGTTCGTCCAGCGGAAAAATGGCCAAAAAACGGGTGGGCTATAGCCTTGGGGGGAAGGGCTGGTAAACTTCGCCCGCCGGACTCGGAATGGGGGGAGACTTTGCGAGCGGCCTCCGCGTTCCAAAAATAAGCCGCGGGCACAGCCACGCCCAAAAATAACCCCCCGAAGGTCGTTGCGCCCAAACCCTCCAGCGGAAAAATGCCCAAAAAACGGGTGGGCTATAGCCTTGGGGGGAGAGGCTGGCCAACTTCGTGCGCCGGACTCGGAATGGGGCAAGACTTTGCGAGCGGCCTCCGCGTGCCAAAAATAGGCCGCGGGCACAGCCGCGTCCAAAAATAACCGCCCGAAGGCCGGGGCGCTAAGTTTGACCAGCGGAAAAATGGCCAACATCGTCCGCGGACTCGGAATGGGGCGAGAGTTTGCGAGCGGCCTCCGCGTCCCAAAAATAGGCCGCAGGCACAGCCGCGCCCAAAAATATCCCCCCAAAGATCGGCGCGCCCAAACCCCCCAGCGGAAAAATGGCCAAGAAACGGGTGGGCTATAGCCTTGGGGGGAGGGGCTGGCCAACTTCGTCTGCCGGACTCGGAATGGGGCGAGACTTTGCGAGCGGCCTCCGCGTGCCAAAAATAGGCCGTGGGCACTGCCGAACCCCAAAATAACAGCCCGAAGGCCGGGGCGCCAAGTTCGTCCAGCTGAAAATTGCCAAAAAACGGGTGGGCTATAGCCTTGGGGGGAGGGGCTGGCCCACTTCGTCCGCCGGACTCGGAATGGGGCGAGACTTTACGAGCGGCCTCCGCGTGCCAAAAATAGGCCGTGGGCACTGCCGAACCCCAAAATAACAGCCCGAAGGCCGGGGCGCCAAGTTCGTCCAGCGGAAAAATGGCCAAAAAACGGGTGGGCTATAGCCTTGGGGGGAGGGGCCTGCCGACTTCGTCCGCCGGACTCGGAATGGGGCGAGACTTTGCGAACGGCCTCCGCGTGCCAACAATAGGCCGCGGGCACAGCCGCGCCCAAAAATAACCGCCCGAAGGCCGGGGCGCCAAGTTCGTCCAGCGGAAAAATGGCCAAAAAACGGGTGGGCTATAGCCTTGGGGGGAGGGGCTGGCCAACTTCGTCCGCCGGACTCGGAATGGGGCTAGACTTTTCGAGCGGCCTCCGCGTACAAAAAATAGGCCGCGGTCACAGTCACGCCCAAAAATAACCGCCCGAAGGCCGGGGCGCCAAGTTCGTCCAGCGGTAAAATGGCCAAAAAACGGGTGGGCTATAGCCTTGGGGGGAGGGGCTGGCCCACTTCGTCCGCCGGACTCGGAATGGGGCGAGACTTTGCGAGCGGCCTCCGCGTGCCAAAAATAGGCCGTGGGCACTGCCGAACCCCAAAATAACAGCCCGAAGGCCGGGGCGCCAAGTTCGTCCAGCGGAAAAATGGCCAAAAAACGGGTGGGCTATAGCCTTGGGGGGAGGGGCCTGCCAACTTCGTCCGCCGGACTCGGAATGGGGCGAGACTTTGCGAACGGCCTCCGCGTGCCAAAAATAGGCCTCGGGCACAGCCGCGCCCAAAAATAACTGCCCGAAGGCCGGGGCGCCAAGTTCGTCCAGTGGAAAAATGGCCAAAAAACGGGTGGGCTACAGCCTTAGGGGGAGGGGCTGGCCAACTTCGTCCGCCGGACTCGGAATGGGGTGAGACTTTGCGAGCGGCCTCCGCGTGCCAAAAATAGGCCGTGGGCACTGCCGAACCCCAAAATAACAGCCCGAAGGCCGGGGCGCCAAGTTCGTCCAGCTGAAAATTGCCAAAAAACGGGTGGGCTATAGCCTTGGGGGGAGGCTGTGGCCAACTTCGTCCGCCGGACTCGGAATGGGGTGAGACTTTGCGAGCGGCCTCCGCGCACCAAAAATAGGCCAAGGGCACAGCCGAGCCCAAAAATAACCGCCCCAAGGCCGTGGCGCCAAGTTCGTCCAGCAGAAAAATGGCCAAAAAACGGGTGGGCTATAGCCTTGGCGGGAGGGGCTGGCCGACTTCGTCCGCCGGACTCGGAATGTGGCGAGACTTTGCGAGTGGCCTCCGCGTGCCAAAAATAGGCCATGGGTACAGCCGCGCCCAAAAATAACCGCCCGAAGGCCGGGGCAACGAGTTCGTCCAGCGGAAAAATGGCCAAAAAACGGGTGGGCTATAGCCTTGGGGGGAGGGGCTGGCCAACTTCGTGCGCCGGACTCGGAATGGGGCAAGACTTTACGAGCGGCCTCCGCGTGCCAAAAATAGGCCGCGGGCACAGCCGCGTCCAAAAATAACCGCCCGAAGGCCGGGGCGCTAAGTTTGACCAGCGGAAAAATGGCCAACATCGTCCGCGGACTCGGAATGGGGCGAGAGTTTGCGAGCGGCCTCCGCGTCCCAAAAATAGGCCGCGGGCACAGCCGCGCCCAAAAATATCCCCCCAAAGGTCGGCGCGCCCAAACCCCCCAGCGGAAAAATGGCCAAGAAACGGGTGGGCTATAGCCTTGGGGGGAGGGGCTGGCCAACTTCGTCTGCCGGACTCGGAATGGGGCGAGACTTTGCGAGCGGCCTCCGCGTGCCAAAAATAGGCCGCGGCCACTGCCGAACCCAAAAATAACCGCCCGAAGGCCGGGGCGCCAAGTTCGTCCAGCGGAAAAATGGCCAAAAAACGGGTGGGCTATAGCCTTGGGGGGAGGGGCCTGCCAACTTCGTCCGCCGGACTCGGAATGGGGCGAGACTTTGCGAATGGCCTCCGCGTGCCAAAAATATGCCTCGGGCACAGCCGTGCCCAAAAATAACTGCCCGAAGGCCGGGGCGCCAAGTTCGTCCAGTGGAAAAATGGCCAAAAAACGGGTGGGCTACAGCCTTAGGGGGAGGGGCTGGCCAACTTCGTCCGCCGGACTCGGAATGGGGTGAGACTTTGCGAGCGGCCTCCGCGTGCCAAAAATAGGCCGTGGGCACTGCCGAACCCCAAAATAACAGCCCGAAGGCCGGGGCGCCAAGTTCGTCCAGCGGAAAAATGGCCAAAAAACGGGTGGGCTATAGCCTTGGGGGGAGGGGCCTGCCAACTTCGTCCGCCGGACTCGGAATGGGGCGAGACTTTGCGAACGGCCTCCGCGTGCCAAAAATAGGCCTCGGGCACAGCCGCGCCCAAAAATAACTGCCCGAAGGCCGGGGCGCCAAGTTCGTCCAGTGGAAAAATGGCCAAAAAACGGGTGGGCTACAGCCTTAGGGGGAGGGGCTGGCCAACTTCGTCCGCCGGACTCGGAATGGGGTGAGACTTTGCGAGCGGCCTCCGCGTGCCAAAAATAGGCCGTGGGCACTGCCGAACCCCAAAATAACAGCCCGAAGGCCGGGGCGCCAAGTTCGTCCAGCGGAAAAATGGCCAAAAAACGGGTGGGCTATAGCCTTGGGGGGAGGGGCCTGCCAACTTCGTCCGCCGGACTCGGAATGGGGCGAGACTTTGCGAACGGCCTCCGCGTGCCAAAAATAGGCCTCGGGCACAGCCGCGCCCAAAAATAACTGCCCGAAGGCCGGGGCGCCAAGTTCGTCCAGTGGAAAAATGGCCAAAAAACGGGTGGGCTACAGCCTTAGGGGGAGGGGCTGGCCAACTTCGTCCGCCGGACTCGGAATGGGGTGAGACTTTGCGAGCGGCCTCCGCGTGCCAAAAATAGGCCGTGGGCACTGCCGAACCCCAAAATAACAGCCCGAAGGCCGGGGCGCCAAGTTCGTCCAGCTGAAAATTGCCAAAAAACGGGTGGGCTATAGCCTTGGGGGGAGGCTGTGGCCAACTTCGTCCGCCGGACTCGGAATGGGGTGAGACTTTGCGAGCGGCCTCCGCGTGCCAAAAATAGGCCGTGGGCACTGCCGAACCCCAAAATAACAGCCCGAAGGCCGGGGCGCCAAGTTCGTCCAGCTGAAAATTGCCAAAAAACGGGTGGGCTATAGCCTTGGGGGGAGGCTGTGGCCAACTTCGTCCGCCGGACTCGGAATGGGGCAAGACTTTGCGAGCAGCCTCCGCGTGCCAAAAATAGGCCGCGGGCACAGCCGCGCCCAAAAATAACCGCCCGAAGGCCGGGGCGCTAAGTTTGACCAGCGGAAAAATGGCCAACATCGTCCGCGGACTCGGAATGGGGCGAGAGTTTGCGAGCGGCCTCCGCGTCCCAAAAATAGGCCGCGGGCACAGCCGCGCCCAAAAATATCCCCCCAAAGGTCGGCGCGCCCAAACCCCCCAGCAGAAAAATGGCCAAGAAATGGGTGGGCTATAGCCTTGGGGGGAGGGGCTGGCCAACTTCGTCTGCCGGACTCGGAATGGGGCGAGACTTTGCGAGCGGCCTCCGCGTGCCAAAAATAGGCCGCGGCCACTGCCGAACCCAAAAATAACCGCCCGAAGGCCGGGGCGCCAAGTTCGTCCAGCGGAAAAATGGCCAAAAAACGGGTGGGCTACAGCCTTGGGGGGAGGGGCTGGCCACCTTCGTCCGCCGGACTCGGAATGGGGTGAGACTTTGCGAGCGGCCACCGCGAGCCAAAAATAGGCCGCGGGCATAGCCGCGCCCAAAAATAACCGCCCGAAGGCCGGGGCGCCAAGTTCGTCCAGCGGAAAAATGGCCAAAAAAAGGGTGGGCTATAGCCTTGGGAGGAGGGGCTGGCCAACTTCGTCCGCCGGACTCGGAAAGGGGCGAGACTTTGCGAGCGGCCTCCGCGTGCCAAAATTAGGCAGCGGGCACAGCCACGTCCAAAAATAACAGCTCGAAAGCCGGGGCGCCAAGTTCGTCCAACGGAAAAATGGCCAAAAAACGGGTGGGCTATAGCCTTGGGGGGAGGGGCTGGCCAACTTCGTGCGCCGGACTCGGAATGGGGCAAGACTTTGCGAGCGGCCTCTGTGTGCCAAAAATAGGGCGCGGGCACAGCCGCACCCAAAAATAACCGCCCGAGAGCCGGGGCGCCAAGTTCGTCCAGCGGAAAAATGGCCAAAAAACGGGTGGGCTATAGCCTTGGGGGGAGGGGCTGGCCGACTTCGTCCGCCAGACTCGGAATGGGGCGAGACTTTGTGAGCGGCCTCCGCGTGCTAAAAATAGGCCGCGGACACAGCCGCGCCCAAAAATAACCGCCCGAAGGCCGGGGCGCCAAGTTCGTCCAGCGGAAAAATGGCCAAAAAACGGGTGGCCTATAGCCTTGGGGGGAGGGGCTGGCCAACTTCGTCCGCCGGACTCAGAATGGGGCGAGACTTTGCGAGCGGTCTCCGCGTGCCAAAAATAGGCCGCGGGCACAGCCGCGCCCAAAAATAACTGCCCGAAGGCCGGGGCGCCAAGTTCGTCCAGCGGAAAAATGGCCAAAAAACGGGTGGGCTATAGCCTTGGGGGGTGGGGCTGTCCAACTTCGTCCGCCGGACTCAGAATGGGGCGAGACTTTGCGAACGGTTTCCGCGCGCCAAAAATAGGCCGCGGGCACAGCCGCGCCCAAAAATAACCGCCCGAAGGCCGGGGCGCCAAGTTCGTCCAGCGGAAAAATGGCCAAAAAACGGGTGGGCTATAGCCTTGGGGGGAGGGGCTGGCCAACTTCATCCGCCGGACTCGGAATGGGGCGAGACTTTGCGAGCGGCCTCCGCGTGCTAAAAATAGGCCACGAACACAGCCACGCCCAAAAATAACCGCCCGAAGGTCGGGGCGCCAAGTTCGTCCAGCGGAAAAATGGCCAAAAAAGGGGTTGGCTATAGCCTTGGGGGGAGGGGCTGGCCCGCTTCGTCCGCCAGACTCAGAATGGGGCGAGACTTATCGAGCGGCCTCCACGTGCCAAAAAAAAGCCGCGGACACAGCCGCGCACAAAAATAACCGCCCGAAGGCCGGGGAGCCAAGTAAATCCAGTGGAAAAATGGCTAAAAAACGGGTGGGCTATAGCCTTGGGGGGAGGGGCTGGCCAACTTCGTCCGCCGGACTCGGAATGGGGCGAGACTTTACGAACGGCCTCCGCGTGCCGAAAATAGGCCCCGGGCACAGCCCCGCCCAAAAATAACCCCCCGAAGGTCGTTGCGCCCAAACCCCCCAGCGGGAAAATGGCCAAAAACGGGTGGGCTATAGCCTTGGGGGGAGGGGCTGGCCCACTTCGTCCGCCAGACTCGGAATGGGGCGAGAATTTGCGACCGGCCTCCGCGTACCAAAAATAGTCCGTGGGCACAGCCGCGCCCAAAAATAACCGACCGAAGGCCGGGGCGCCAAGTTCGTCCAGCGGAAAAATGGCCAAAAAACGGGTGGGTTATAGCCTTGGGGGGAGGGGCTGGCCCACTTCGTCCGCCAGACTCGCAATGGGGCGAGACTTTGCGACTGGCCTCCGTGTGCTAAAAATTGGCCGCGGACACAGCCGCACCCAAAAATAACCGCCCGAAAGCCGGGGCGCCAAGTTCGTCCAGCGGAAAAATGGCCAAAAAATGGGTGGGCTATAGCCTTGGGGGGAGGGGCGGGCCGACTTCGTCCGCCGGACTCGGAATGGGGCGAGACTTTACGAGCGGCCTCCGCGTGCCAAAAATAGGCCACGGGCATAGCCGCACCCAAAAATAACCGCCCGAAGGTCGGCGCGCCCAAACCCCCCAGCGGAAAAATGGCCAAAAAACGGGTGGGCTATAGCCTTGGGGGGAGGCGCTGGCCCACTTCGTCCGCCAGTCTCGGAATGGGGAGAGACTTTGCAAGCGGCCTCCGGATGCCAAAAATAGTCCGCGGGCACAGCCGCGCCCAAAAATAACCGCCCGAAGGCCGGGGCGCCAAGTTCGTCCAGCGGAAAAATGGCCAAAAAACGGGTGGGCTATAGCCTTGGGGGGACGGGGTGGCCAACTTCGTCCGCCGGACTCGGAATGGGGCGAGACTTTGCGAGCGGCCTCCGCGTGCCAAAAATATGCCACGGGCACAGCCGAGCCCAAAAATAACCGCCCGAAGGTCGGCGCGACCAAACCCCCCAGCGGAAAAATGGCTAAAAAACGGGTGGGCTATAGCCTTGGGGGGAGGGGCTGGCCAACTTCGTCCGCCGGACTCGCAATGGGGCAAGACTTTGCGACTGGCCTCCGTGTGCTAAAAATTGGCCGTGGGCACAGCCGCACCCAAAAATAACCGTCCGAAAGCCGGGGAGCCAAGTTCGTCCAGCAGAAAAATGGCCAAAAAACGGGTGGGCTATAGCCTTGGGGGGAGGGTCTGGCCGACTTCGTCCGCCGGACTCGGAATGGGGCGAGACTTTGCGAGGCACCTCCGTGTGCCAAAAATAGGCCGCGGCCACAGCCGCACCCAAAAATACCCGCACGAAGGCCAGGGCGCCAAGTTCGTCTTGCGGAAAAAGGCCACAAAAACGGGTGGGCTATAGCCTTGGGGGGTGGAGCTGACCAACTTCGTCCGCCGGACTCGGAATGGAACGAGACTTTGCGAGGTGCTTCCGTGTGCATAAAATAGGCCGCGGGCACAGCCGCGCCCAAAAATACCCGCCCGAAGATCGGGGCGCCAAGTTCGACCAGCGGAAAAAGGCCACAAAAACGGGTGGGCTATAGCCTTGGGGGGTGGGGCTGGCCAACTTCGTCCGCCGGACTCCGAATTGCGCGAGACTTTGCGAGCGGCCTCCGTGTGCCAAAAATAGACCCCGGGCACAGCCGCGCATAAAAATAACCGCCCGAAGGCCGGGGGGCCAAGTTCGTCCAGCGGAAAAAGGCCACAAAAACGGGTGGGCTATAGCCTTGGGGGGTGGGGCTGGCCAACTTCGTTCGCCGGACTCCGAATTGCGCGAGACTTTGCGAGTGGCCTCCGTGGGCCAAAAATAGGCCCCGGGCACAGCCGTGCCCAAAAATAACCGCCCGAATGCCGGGGCGCCAAGTTCGTCAATCGGAAAAAGAATACAAAAATGGGTGGGCTATAGCCTTGGGGGGTGGCGCTGGCCAACTTCGTCCGCCGGACTCGGAATGGCGCGAGACTTTGTGAGCGGCCTCCGTGTGTAAAAAATAGGCCCCGGGCACAGCCACGCCCAAAAATAACCGCCCGAAGGCCGGGGCGCCAAGTTCGTCCAGCGGAAAAAGGCCACAAAAACGGGTGGGCTATAGCCTTGGGGGGTGGGGCTGGCCAACTTCATCCGCCGTACTCGGAATGGCGCGAGACTTTACGAGCGGACTCCGTATGCCAAAAATAGGCCCCGGGCACAGCCGCGGCCAAAAATAACCGACCGAAGGCCGGGGCGCCAAGTTCGTCCAGCGGAAAAAGGCCACAAAAACGGGTGGGGCTATAGCCTTGGGGGGTGGGGCTGGCCGACTTCGTCCGCCGGACTCCGAATTGCACGAGACTTTGTGAGCGGCCTCCGTGGGCCAAAAATAGGCCCCGGGCACAGCCGTGCCCAAAAATAACCGCCCGAATGCCGGGGCGCCAAGTTCGTCAATCGGAAAAAGAATACAAAAATGGGTGGGCTATAGCCTTGGGGGGTGGCGCTGGCCAACTTCGTCCGCCGGACTCGGAATGGCGCGAGACTTTGTGAGCGGCCTCCGTGTGTAAAAAATAGGCCCCGAGCACAGCCACGCCCAAAAATAACCGCCCGAAGGCCGGGGCGCCAAGTTCGTCCAGCGGAAAAAGGCCACAAAAACGGGTGGGCTATAGCCTTGGGGGGTGGGGCTGGCCAACTTCATCCGCCGGACTCGGAATGGCGCGAGACTTTACGAGCGGACTCCGTATGCCAAAAATAGGCCCCGGGCACAGCCGCGGCCAAAAATAACCGACCGAAGGCCGGGGCGCCAAGTTCGTCCAGCGGAAAAAGGCCACAAAAACGGGTGGGGCTATAGCCTTGGGGGGTGGGGCTGGCCGACTTCGTCCGCCGGACTCCGAATTGCGCGAGACTTTGTGAGCGGCCTCCGTGTGCCAAAAATAGGCCCCGGGCACAGCCGCACCCAAAAATAACCGCCCGAATGCCGGGGCGCCAAGTTCGTCAATCGGAAAAAGAATACAAAAATGGGTGGACTATAGCCTTGGGGGGTGGGGCTGGCCAACTTCGTCCGCCGGACTCGGCATGGCGCGAGACTTTGCGGGTGGCCTCCGTGTGCCAAAAATAGGCCGTAGGCACAGCCACGCCAAAAAATAACCGCCCGAAGGCCGGCGCGCCAAGTTCGTCCGGCGGAAAACGGCCACAAAAACGGGTGGGCTATAGCCTTGGGGGGTGGGGCAGGCCAACTTAGTCCGCCGGACTCGGACCGGCGCGAGCCTTTGCGAGCGGCCTCCGTGTGCCAAAAATAGGCCCCGGGCACAGCCGCTCCCAAAACTAACCGCCCGAAGGCCGGGGCGCCAAGTTCGTCCAGCGGAAAAAGGCCACAAAAACGGGTGGGCTATAGGCTTGGGGGGTGGGGCCGGCCAACCGTCCGCCCGGACTCGGAATGGCGCGAGACTTTCTGAGCGGCCTCCGTGTGCCAAAAATCGGCCCCGGGCACAGCCGCGCCCAAAAATAACCGCCCGAAGGCCGGGGCGCCAAGTTCGTCCAGCGGAAAAGGGCCACAAAAACGGGTGGGCTATAGCCTTGGGGGGTGGGGCAGGCCAACTTAGTCCGCCGGACTCGGAATGGCGCGAGCCTTTGCGAGCGGCCTCCGTGTGCCAAAAATAGGCCCCGGGCACAGTCGCTCCCAAAAATAACCGCCCGAAGGCCGGGGCGCCAAGTTCGTCCAACGGAAAAAGGCCACAAAAACGGGTGGGCTATAGCCTTAGGGGGTGGGGCAGGCCAACTTCGTCTGCCGGACTCGGAATGGCGCGAGACTTTGCGAACGGCCTCCGTGTGCCAACAATAGGCTCCGGACACAGCCACGTCCAAAAATAACCGCCCGAAGACCGGGGCGCCAAGTTCGTCCAGTGGAAAAAGGCCACAAAAACGGGTGGGCTATAGCCTTGGGGGGTGGGGCTGGCCAACTTCGTCCGCTGGACTCCGAATTGCGCGAGACTTTGCGAGCGGCCTCCGTGTGCCAAAAATAGGCCCCGGGCACAGCCGCGCCCAAAAATAACCGCCCGAATGCCGGGGCGCCAAGTTCGTCCAGCGGAAAAAGGCCACAAAAACGGGTGGGCTATAGCCTTGGGGGGTGGGGCTGGCCAACTACGTCCGCCGGACTCGGAATGGCGCGAGACTTTACGAACGGACCCCGTAGGCCAAAAATAGGCCCCGGGCACAGCCGCGCCCAAAAATAACCGCCCAAAGGCCGGGGCGCCAAGTTCGTCCAGCGGAAAAAGGCCACAAAAACGGGTGGGCTATAGCCTTGGCGGGTGGGGCTGGCCAACTTCGTCCGCCGGACTCGGAATGGCGCGAGACTTTTCGAGCGGGGTCCGTGTGCCAAAAATAGGCCCCGGGCACAGCCGCACCCAAAAATAACCGCCCGAAGGCCGGGGCGCCAAGTTCGTCCAGCGGAAAAAGGCCACAAAAACGGGTGGGCTACAGTCTTAGGGGTGGGGCTGGCCAACTTCGTCCGCCGGACTCGGAATGGCGCGAGACTTTGCGAGCGGCCTCCGTGTGCCAAAAATCGGCCCCGGCCACAGCCGCGCCCAAAAATAACCCCCCGAAGGCCCGGGCGCCAAGTTCGTCCAGCGGAAAAAGGCCACAAAAACGGGTGGGTTATCGCCTTGGGGGGTGGGGCTGGCCAACTTCGTCCGCCGGACTCGGAATGGCGCGAGACTTTGCGAGCGGCCTCCGTGTGCCAAAAATAGGCCCCGGGCAGAGCCGCGCACAAAATTAACCGCCCGAAGGCCGGGGCGCCAAGTTCGTCCAGCGGAAAAAGGCCACAAAAACGGGTGGGCTATAGTCTTAGGGGTGGGGCTGGCCAACTTCGTCCGCCGGACTCGGAATGGCGCGAGACTTTGCGAGCGGCCTCCGTGTGCCAAAAATAGGCCCCGGGCACAGCCGCGCCCAAAAATAACCGCCCGAAGGCCGGGGCGCCACGTTGGTCCAGCGTAAAAAGGGCCACAACCCGGGTGGGCTTTTGCCTTGGGGGGGTGGGGCTGGCCCACTTCGTCCGCTGGACTCGGAATGGCGCGAGACTTTGCGCGCGGCCTCCGTGTGCCAAAAATAGGCCCCGGGCACAGCCGCACCCAAAAATAACCGCCCGAAGGCCGGGGCGCCAAGTTCGTCCAGCGGAAAAAGGCCACAAAAACGGGTGGGCTATAGCCTTGGGGGGTGGGGCAGGCCAACTTAGTCCGCCGGACTCGGAATGGCGCGAGCCTTTGCGAGCGGCCTCCGTGTGCCAAAAATAGGCCCCGGGCACAGTCGCTCCCAAAAATAACCGCCCGAAGGCCGGGGCGCCAAGTTCGTCCAACGGAAAAAGGCCACAAAAACGGGTGGGCTATAGCCTTGGGGGGGGGGGCAGGCCAACCGTCTGCCGGACTCGGAATGGCGCGAGACTTTGCGAACGGCCTCCGTGTGCCAACAATAGGCTCCGGACACAGCCACGTCCAAAAATAACCGCCCGAAGACCGGGGCGCCAAGTTCGTCCAGTGGAAAAAGGCCACAAAAACGGGTGGGCTATAGCCTTGGGGGGTGGGGCTGGCCAACTTCGTCCGCTGGACTCCGAATTGCGCGAGACTTTGCGAGCGGCCTCCGTGTGCCAAAAATAGGCCCCGGGCACAGCCGCACCCAAAAATAACCGCCCGAATGCCGGGGCGCCAAGTTCGTCCAGCGGAAAAAGGCCACAAAAACGGGTGGGCTATAGCCTTGGGGGGTGGGGCTGGCCAACTTCGTCCGCCGGACTCGGAATGGCGCGAGACTTTACGAACGGACCCCGTAGGCCAAAAATAGGCCCCGGGCACAGCCGCGCCCAAAAATAACCGCCCAAAGGCCGGGGCGCCAAGTTCGTCCAGCGGAAAAAGGCCACAAAAACGGGTGGGCTATAGCCTTGGCGGGTGGGGCTGGCCAACTTCGTCCGCCGGACTCGGAATGGCGCGAGACTTTTCGAGCGGGGTCCGTGTGCCAAAAATAGGCCCCGGGCACAGCCGCGCCCAAAAATAACCGCCCGAAGGCCGGGGCGCCAAGTTCGTCCAGCGGAAAAAGGCCACAAAAACGGGTGGGCTATAGCCTTCGGGGGTGGGGCTGGTCAACTTCGTCCGCCGGACTCGGAATGGCGCGAGACTTTGCGAGCGGCCTCCGTGTGCCAAAAATCGGCCCCGGCCACAGCCGCGCCCAAAAATAACCGCCCGAAGGCCCGGGCGCCAAGTTCGTCCAGCGGAAAAAGGCCACAAAAACGGGTGGGTTATCGCCTTGGGGGGTGGGGCTGGCCAACTTCGTCCGCCGGACTCGGAATGGCGCGAGACTTTGCGAGCGGCCTCCGTGTGCCAAAAATAGGCCCCGGGCAGAGCCGCGCACAAAATTAACCGCCCGAAGGCCGGGGCGCCAAGTTCGTCCAGCGGAAAAAGGCCACAAAAACGGGTGGGCTATAGTCTTAGGGGTGGGGCTGGCCAACTTCGTCCGCCGGACTCGGAATGGCGCGAGACTTTGCGAGCGGCCTCCGTGTGCCAAAAATAGGCCCCGGGCACAGCCGCGCCCAAAAATAACCACCCGAAGGCGGGGCGCCAAGTTTGTCCAGCGGAAAAAGGCCACAAAAACGGGTGGGCTATAGCCTTGGGAGGGTGGGGCTGGCCCACTTCGTCCGCCGGACTCGGAATGGCGCGAGACTTTGCGAGCGGCCTCCGTGTGCCAAAAATAGGCCCCGGGCACAGCCGCACCCAAAAATAACCGCCCGAAGGCCGGGGCGCCAAGTTCGTCCAGCGGAAAAAGGCCACAAAAACGGGTGGGCTATAGCCTTGGGGGGTGGGGCAGGCCAACTTAGTCCGCCGGACTCGGAATGGCGCGAGCCTTTGCGAGCGGCCTCCGTGTGCCAAAAATAGGCCCCGGGCACAGTCGCTCCCAAAAATAACCGCCCGAAGGCCGGGGCGCCAAGTTCGTCCAACGGAAAAAGACCACAAAAACGGGTGGGCTATAGCCTTAGGGGGTGGGGCAGGCCAACTTCGTCTGCCGGACTCGGAATGGCGCGAGACTTTGCGAGCGGCCTCCGTGTGCCAAAAATAGGCCCCGGGCACAGACGCGCCCAAAAATAACCGCCCGAAGGCCGGGGCGCCAAGTTCGTCCAGCGGAAAAAGGCCACAAAAACGGGTGGGCTATAGTCTTAGGGGTGGGGCTGGCCAACTTCGTCCGCCGGACTCGGAATGGCGCGAGACTTTGCGAGCGGCCTCCGTGTGCCAAAAATAGGCCCCGGCCACAGCCGCGTCCAAAAATAACCGCCCGAATGCCCGGGCGCCAAGTTCGTCCAGCGGAAAAAGGCCACAAAAACGGGTGGGTTATCGCCTTGGGGGGTGGGGCTGGCCAACTTCGTCCGCCGGACTCGGAATGGCGCGAGACTTTGCGAGCGGCCTCCGTGTGCCAAAAATAGGTCCCGGGCACAGCCGCCTACAAAATTAACCGCCCGAAGGCCGGGGCGCCATGTTCGTCCAGCGGAAAAAGGCCACAAAAACGGGTGGGCTATAGTCTTAGGGGTGGGGCTGGCCAACTTCGTCCGCCGGACTCGGAATGGCGCGAGACTTTGCGAGCGGCCTCCGTGTGCCAAAAATAGGCCCCGGGCACAGCCGCGCCCAAAAATAACCGCCCGAAGGCGGGGCGCCAATTTTGTCCAGCGGAAAAAGGCCACAAAAACGGGTGGGCTATAGCCTTGGGGGGTGGGGCTGGCCCACTTCGTCCGCCGGACTCGGAATGGCGCGAGACTTTGCGAGCGGCCTCCGTGTGCCAAAAATAGGCCCCGGGCACAGGCGCACGCAAAAATAACCGCCCGATGCCGGGGCGCCAAGTTCGTCCAGCGGAAAAAGGCCACAAAAACGGGTGGGCTATAGCCTTGGGGGGTGGGGCTGGCCAGCTTCGTCCGCCGGACTCGGAATGGCGCCAGACTTTGCGAGCGGCCTCCGTGTGCCAAAAATAGGCCCCGGGCACAGCCGCTCCCAAAAATAACCGCCCGAAGGCCGGGGCGCCAAGTTCGTCCAACGGAAAAAGGCCATAAAAACGGGGTGGCTATAGCCTTCGGGGGTGGGGCTGGTCAACTTCGTCCGCCGGACTCAGAATGGCACGAGACTTTGCGAGCGGCCTCCGTGTGCCAAAAATAGGCCCCGGGCACAGCCGCGCCCAAAAATAACCGCCCGAAGGCCGGGGCGCCAAGTTCGTCCAGCGGAAAAAGGCCACAAAAACGGGTGGGCTATAGTCTTAGGGGTGGGGCTGGCCAACTTCGTCCGCCGGACTCGGAATGGCGCGAGACTTTGCGAGCGGCCTCCGTGTGCCAAAAATAGGCCCCGAGCACAGCCGCGCCCAAAAAAAACCACCCGAAGGCCGGGGCACCAAGTTCGTCCAGCGGAAAAAGGCCACAAAAACGGGTGGGCTATAGCCTTGGTGGGTGGGGCTGGCCAACTTCGTCCGCCGGACTCGGAATGGTACGAGACTTTGCGAGCGGCCTCCGTGTGCCAAAAATAGGCCCCGGGCACAGCCGCTCCCAAAAATAAATGCCCGAAGGCCGGGGTGCCAAGTTCGTCCAGCGGAAAAAGGCCACAAAAACGGGTGGGATATAGTCTTGGGGGGTGGAGTTGGCCAGCTTCGTCCGCTGGACTCGGAATGGCGCGAGACTTTGCGAGCGGCCTCCGTGTGCCAAAAATAGGCCCCGGGCACTGCCGCTCCCAAAAATAACCGCCCGAAGGCCGGGGCGCCAAGTTCGTCCAGCGGAAAAAGGCCACAAAAACGGGTGGGCTATAGCCTTGGGGGGTGGGGCAGGCCAACTTAGTCCGCCGGACTCGGAATGGCGCGAGCCTTTGCGAGCGGCCTCCGTGTGCCAAAAATAGGCCCCGGGCACAGTCGCTCCCAAAAATAACCGCCCGAAGGCCGGGGCGCCAAGTTCGTCCAACGGAAAAAGACCACAAAAACGGGTGGGCTATAGCCTTGGGGGGTGGGGCTGGCCAGCTTCGTCCGCCGGACTCGGAATGACGCGAGACTTTGCGAGCGGCCTCCGTGTGCCAAAAATAGGCCGCGGGCACAGCCGCTCCCAAAAATACCCACCGAACGCCGCGGCGCCAAGTTCGTCTAGCGGAAAAAGGCCAGAAAAACGGGTGGGCTATAGCCTTGGGGGGTGGGGCTGGCCAACTTCGTCCGCCGGACTCGGAATGGCGCGAGACTTTGCGAGGCACCTCCGTGTGCCAAAAATAGGCCGCAGGCACAGCCGCGCCAAAAACTACCCTCCCGAAGGCCGCGGCGCCAAGTTCGTCCAGCGGAAAAAGGCCACAAAAACGGGTGGGCTATAGCCTTGGGGGGTGGGGCTGGCCCACTTTCTCCGCCGGACTCGGAATGGCGGGAGACTTTGCGAGGCACCTCCGTGTGCCAAAAATAGGCCGCAGGCACAGCCGCGCCAAAAAATACCCGCCCGAAGGCCGCGGCGCCAAGTTCGTCCAGCGGAAAAAGGCCACAAAAACGGGTGGGCTATAGGCTTGGGGGGTGGGGCTGGCCAACTTCGTCCGCCGGACTCGGAATGGCGCGAGCCTTTTCGAGGCACCTCCGTGTGCCAAAAATAGGTCGCGGGCACAGCCGCGCCCAAAAATACCCACCCGAAGGCCGCGGCGCCAAGTTCGTCCAGCGGAAAAACGCCACAAAAACGGGTGGGCTATAGCATTGGGGGGTGGGGATAGCCAACTTCGTCCGCTGGACTCGGAATGGCGCGAGACTTTGTGAGGCGCCTCCATGTGCCAAAAATAGGCCGCGGGCACAGCCGCGCCCAAAAATACCCACCCGAAGGCCGCGGCGCCAAGTTCGTCCAGCGGAAAAAGGCCACAAAAACGGGTGGGCTACAGCCTTGGGGGGTGGGGCTGGCCGACTTCGTCCGCCGGACTCGGAATGGCGCGAGACTTTGCGAGCGGCCTCCGTGTACCAAAAATAGGCCCCGGGCACAGCTGCGCCCAAAAATAACCGCCCGAAGGCCGGGGCGCCAACTTCGTCCAGCGGAAAAAGGCCACAAAAACGGGTGGGCTATAGCCTTGGGGGGTGGGGCTGGCCAGCTTCGTCCGCCGGACTCGGAATGGCGCGAGACTGTGCGAGCGGCCTCCGTGTGCCAAAAAAAGGCCCCGGCCACAGCCGCGCCCAAAAATAACCGCCCGAAGGCCGGGGCACCAAGTTCGTCCAGCGGAAAAAGGCCACAAAAACGGGCGGGCTATAGCCTTGGGGTGTGGGGCTGGCCGACTTCGTCCGCCGGACTCGGAATGGCGCGAGACTTTGCGAGCGGCCTCCGAGTGCCAAAAATAGTCCCCGGGCACAGCCACGCACAAAATTAACCGCCCGAAGGCCGGGGCGCCAAGTTCGTCCAGCGGAAAAAGGCCACAAAAACGGGTGGGCTATAGCCTTGGGGGGTGGGGCTGGCCCACTTCGTCCGCCGGACTCGGAATGGCGCGAGAATTTGCGAGCGGCCTCCGTGTGCCAAAAATAGGCCCCGGGCACAGCCGCGCCCAAAAATAACCGCCCGAAGGCCGGGGCGCCAAGTTCGTCCAGCGGAAAAAGGCCACAAAAACGGGTGGGCTATAGCCTTGGGGGGTTGGGCTGGCCAACTTCGTCCGCCGGACTCAGAATGGCGCGAGACTTTGCGAGCGGCCTCCGTGTGCCAAAAATAGGCCCCGGGCGCAGCCGCGCCTAAAAATAACCGCCCGAAGGCCGGGGCGCCAAGTTCGTCCAGCGGAAAAAGGCCACAAAAACGGGTGGGCTATAGTCTTGGGGGGTGGGGTCGGCCAGCTTCGTCCGCTGGACTCGGAATGGCGCGAGACTTTGCGAGCGGCCTCCGTGTGCCAAAAATAGGCCCCGGGCACTGCCGCTCCCAAAAATAACCGCCCGAAGGCCGGGCCGCCAAGTTCGTCCAGCGGAAAAAGGCCATAAAAACGGGTGGGCTATAGCCTTCGGGGGTGGGGCTGGTCAACTTCGTCCGCCGGACTCGGAATGGCGCGAGACTTTGCGAGCGGCCTCTGTGTGCCAAAAATAGGCCCCGAGCACAGCCGCGAGCAAAAATAACCGCCCGAAGGCCGGGGCGCCAAGTTCGTCCAGCGGAAAATGGCCACAAAAACGGGTGGCCTATAGCCTTGGGGGGTTGGGCTGGCCAACTTCGTCCGCCGGACTCAGAATGGCGCGAGACTTTGCGAGCGGCATCCGTGTGCCAAAAATAGGCCCCGGGCGTAGCCGCGCCCAAAAATAACCGCCCGAAGGCCGGGGCGCCAAGTTCGTCCAGCGGAAAAAGGCCACAAAAACGGGTGGGATATAGTCTTGGGGGGTGGAGTTGGCCAGCTTCGTCCGCTGGACTCGGAATGGCGCGAGACTTTGCGAGCGGCCTCCGTGTGCCAAAAATAGGCCCCGGGCACAGCCTCCCAAAAATAACCGCCCGAAGGCCGAGGAGCCAAGTTCGTCCAGCGGAAAAAGGCCACAAAAACGGGTGGGCTATAGTCTTAGGGGTGGGGCTGGCCAACTTCGTTCGGAATGGCGCAGACTTGGAAAAAATAGGCCACACAGCCGCCCCCAAAAATAACCGCCCGAAGGCCCGGGCGCCCAGTTCGTCCAGCGGAAAAAGGCCACAAAAACGGGTCGGTTATCGCCTTGGGGGGTGGGGCTGGCCAACTTCGTCCGCCGGACTCGGAATGGCGCGAGACTTTGCGAGCGGCCTCCGTGTGCCAAAAATAGGCCCCGGCACAGCCACAAGACAAAATTAACCGCTCGAAGGCCGGGGCGGCAAGTTCGTACAGCGGAAAAAGGCCACAAAAACAGGTGGGCTATAGCCTTGGGGGGTGGGGCTGGCCCACTTCGTCCGCCGGACTCGGAATGGCTCGAGACTTTGCGAGCGGCCTCCGTGTGCCAAAAATAGGCCCCGGGCACAGCCGCGCCCAAAAATAACCGCCCGAAGGCCGGGGCGCCAAGTTCGTCCAGCGGAAAAAGGCCACAAAAACGGGTGGGCTATAGCCTTGGGGGGTTGGGCTGGCCAACTTCGTCCGCCGGACTCAGAATGGCGCGAGACTTTGTGAGCGGCCTCCGTGTGCCAAAAATAGGCCCCGGGCGCAGCCGCGCCTAAAAATAACCGCCCGAAGGCCGGGGCGCCAAGTTCGTCCAGCGGAAAAAGGCCACAAAAACGGGTGGGCTATAGTCTTGGGGGGTGGGGTTGGCCAGCTTCGTCCGCTGGACTCGGAATGGCGCGAGACTTTGCGAGCTGTCTCCGTGTGCCAAAAATAGGCCCCGGGCACAGCCGCGCCCAAAAATAACTGCCCGAAGGCCGGGGCGCCAAGTTCGTCCAGCGGAAAAAGGCCACAAAAACGGGTGGGCTATAGCCTTGGGGGGTTGGGCTGGCCAACTTCGTCCGCCGGACTCAGAATGGCGCGAGACTTTGCGAGCGGCCTCCGTGTGCCAAAAATAGGCCCCGGGCGCAGCCGCGCCTAAAAATAACCGCCCGAAGGCCGGGGCGCCAAGTTCGTCCAGCGGAAAAAGGCCACAAAAACGGGTGGGCTATAGTCTTGGGGGGTGGGGTCGGCCAGCTTCGTCCGCTGGACTCGGAATGGTGCGAGACTTTGCGAGCGGCCTCCGTGTGCCAAAAATAGGACCCGGGCACTGCCGCTCCCAAAAATAACCGCCCGAAGGCCGGGGCGCCAAGTTCGTCCAGCGGAAAAAGGCCACAAAAACGGGTGGGATATAGTCTTGGGGGGTGGAGTTGGCCAGCTTCGTCCGCTGGACTCGGAATGGCACGAGACTTTGCGAGCGGCCTCCGTGTGCCAAAAATAGGCCCCGGGCACAGCCGCGCCCAAAAATAACCGCCCGAAGGCCCGGGCGCCCAGTTCGTCCAGCGGAAAAAGGCCACAAAAACGGGTCGGTTATCGCCTTGGGGGGTGGGGCTGGCCAACTTCGTCCGCCGGACTCGGAATGGCGCGAGACTTTGCGAGCGGCCTCCGTGTGCCAAAAATAGGCCCCGGGCACAGCCGCGCACAAAATTAACCGCTCGAAGGCCGGGGCGGCAAGTTCGTACAGCGGAAAAAGGCCACAAAAACAGGTGGGCTATAGCCTTGGGGGGTGGGGCTGGCCCACTTCGTCCGCCGGACTCGGAATGGCGCGAGACTTTGAGAGCGGCCTCCGTGTGCCAAAAATAGGCCCCGGACTCAGCCGCGCACAAAATTAACCGCTCGAAGGCCGGGGCGGCAAGTTCGTACAGCGGAAAAAGGCCACAAAAACAGGTGGGCTATAGCCTTGGGGGGTTGGGCTGGCCAACTTCGTCCGCCGGACTCAGAATGGCGCGAGACTTTGTGAGCGGCCTCCGTGTGCCAAAAATAGGCCCCGGACGCAGCCGCGCCTAAAAATAACCGCCC
This sequence comes from Citrus sp. QX-2021, assembly GCA_030444885.1. Taxonomy (NCBI): domain Eukaryota; kingdom Viridiplantae; phylum Streptophyta; class Magnoliopsida; order Sapindales; family Rutaceae; genus Citrus; species Citrus sp. QX-2021. The sequence continues at coordinate 59,313 of JAUJEF010000054.1, read as the reverse complement.
GAAGGCCGGGGCGCCAAGTTCGTCCAGCGGAAAAAGGCCACAAAAACGGGTGGGCTATAGTCTTGGGGGGTGGGGTTGGCCAGCTTCGTCCGCTGGACTCGGAATGGCGCGAGACTTTGCGAGCTGTCTCCGTGTGCCAAAAATAGTCCCCGGGCACAGCCGCTCCCAAAAATAACCGCCCGAAGGCCGGGGCGCCAAGTTCGTCCAGCGGAAAAAGGCCATAAAAACGGGTGGGCTATAGCCTTCGGGGGTGGGGCTGGTCAACTTCGTCCGCCGGACTCGGAATGGCGCGAGACTTTGCGAGCGGCCTCCGTGTGCCAAAAATAGGCCCCGGGCACATCCGCGCCCAAAAATAACCGCCCGAAGGCCGGGGCGCCAAGTTCGTCCAGCGGAAAAAGGCCACAAAAACGGGTGGGCTATAGTCTTGGGGGGTGGGGTTGGCCAGCTTCGTCCGCTGGACTCGGAATGGCGCGAGACTTTGCGAGCTGTCTCCGTGTGCCAAAAATAGGCCCCGGGCACAGCCGCTCCCAAAAATAACCGCCCGAAGGCCGGGGCGCCAAGTTCGTCCAGCGGAAAAAGGCCATAAAAACGGGTGGGCTATAGCCTTCGGGGGTGGGGCTGGTCAACTTCGTCCGCCGGACTCGGAATGGCGCGAGACTTTGCGAGCGGCCTCCGTGTGCCAAAAATAGGGCCCGGGCACATCCGCGCCCAAAAATAACCGCCCGAAGGCCGGGGCGCCAAGTTCGTCCAGCGGAAAAAGGCCACAAAAACGGGTGGGCTATAGTCTTGGGGGGTGGGGCTGGCCAGCTTCGTCCGCCGGACTCGGAATGGTACGAGACTTTGCGAGCGGCCTCCGTGTGCCAAAAATAGCCCCCGGGCACAGCCGCTCCCAAAAATAAATGCCCGAAGGCCGGGGCGCCAAGTTCGTCCAGCGGAAAAAGGCCATAAAAACGGGTGGGCTATAGCCTTCGGGGGTGGGGCTGGTCAACTTCGTCCGCCTGACTCGGAATGGCGCGAGACTTGGCGAGCGGCCTCCGTGTGCCAAAAATAGCCCCCGCGCACTGCCGCGCCGAAAAATAACCGCCCGAAGGCCGGGGCGCCAAGTTCGTCCAGCGGAAAAAGGCCACAAAAACGGGTGGCCTATAGCCTTGGGGGGTTGGGCTGGCCAACTTCGTCCGCCGGACTCAGAATGGCGCGAGACTTTACGAGCGGCCTCCGTGTGCCAAAAATAGGCCCCGGGCGCAGCCGCGCCCAAAAATAACCGCCCGAAGGCCGGGGCGCCAAGTTCGTCCAGCGGAAAAAGGCCACAAAAACGGGTGGGCTATAGCCTTGGGGGGTGGGGCTGGCCAGCTTCGTCCGCCGGACTCGGAATGGTACGAGACTTTGCGAGCGGCCTCCGTGTGCCAAAAATAGACCCCGGGCACAGCCGCTCCCAAAAATAAATGCCGGAAGGCCGGGGAGCCAAGTTCGTCCAGCGGAAAAAGGCCACAAAAACGGGTGGGCTATAGCCTTGGTGGGTGGGGCTGGCCAACTTCGTCCGCCGGACTCGGAATGGTACGAGACTTTGCGAGCAGCCTCCGTGTGCCAAAACTAGGCCCCGGGCACAGCCGCTCCCAAAAATAAATGCCCGAAGGCCGGGGCGCCAAGTTCGTGCAGCGGAAAAAGGCCACAAAAACGGGTGGGCTATAGCCTTGGGGGGTGGGGCTGGCTAACTTCGTCCGCCGGACTCGGAATGGCGCGAAACTTTGCGAGCGGCCTCCGTGTGCCAAAAATAGGCCCCGAGCACAGCCGCGCCCAAAAAAAACCACCCGAAGGCCGGGGCACCAAGTTCGTCCAGCGGAAAAAGGCCACAAAAACGGGTGGGCTATAGCCTTGGTGGGTGGGGCTGGCCAACTTCGTCCGCCGGACTCGGAATGGTACGAGACTTTGCGAGCGGCCTCCGTGTGACAAAAATAGGACCCGGGCACAGCCGCTCCCAAAAATAAATGCCCGAAGGCCGGGGTGCCAAGTTCGTCCAGCGGAAAAAGGCCATAAAAACGGGTGGGCTATAGCCTTCGGGGGTGGGGCTGGTCAACTTCGTCCGCATGACTCAAAATGGCGCGAGACTTTGCGAGCGGCCTCCGTGTGACAAAAATAGGACCCGGGCACTGCCGCTCCCAAAAATAACCGCCCGAAGGCCGGGGCGCCAAGTTCGTCCAGCGGAAAAAGGCCACAAAAACGGGTGGGATATAGTCTTGGGGGGTGGAGTTGGCCAGCTTCGTCCGCTGGACTCGGAATGGCACGAGACTTTGCGAGCGGCCTCCGTGTGCCAAAAATAGGCCCCGGGCACAGCCGCGCCCAAAAATAACCGCCCGAAGGCCCGGGCGCCCAGTTCGTCCAGCGGAAAAAGGCCACAAAAACGGGTCGGTTATCGCCTTGGGGGGTGGGGCTGGCCAACTTCGTCCGCCGGACTCGGAATGGCGCGAGACTTTGCGAGCGGCCTCCGTGTGCCAAAAATAGGCCCCGGGCACAGCCGCGCACAAAATTAACCGCTCGAAGGCCGGGGCGGCAAGTTCGTACAGCGGAAAAAGGCCACAAAAACAGGTGGGCTATAGCCTTGGGGGGTGGGGCTGGCCCACTTCGTCCGCCGGACTCGGAATGGCGCGAGACTTTGCGAGCGGCCTCCGTGTGCCAAAAATAGGCCCCGGGCACAGCCGCGCCCAAAAATAACCGCCCGAAGGCCGGGGCGCCAAGTTCGTCCAGCGGAAAAAGGCCACAAAAACGGGTGGGCTATAGCCTTGGGGGGTTGGGCTGGCCAACTTCGTCCGCCGGACTCAGAATGGCGCGAGACTTTGTGAGCGGCCTCCGTGTGCCAAAAATAGGCCCCGGACGCAGCCGCGCCTAAAAATAACCGCCCGAAGGCCGGGGCGCCAAGTTCGTCCAGCGGAAAAAGGCTACAAAAACGGGTGGGCTATAGTCTTGGGGGGTGGGGTTGGCCAGCTTCGTCCGCTGGACTCGGAATGGCGCGAGACTTTGCGAGCTGTCTCCGTGTGCCAAAAATAGGCCCCGGGCACAGCCGCTCCCAAAAATAACCGCCCGAAGGCCGGGGCGCCAAGTTCGTCCAGCGGAAAAAGGCCATAAAAACGGGTGGGCTATAGCCTTCGGGGGTGGGGCTGGTCAACTTCGTCCGCCGGACTCGGAATGGCGCGAGACTTTGCGAGCGGCCTCCGTGTGCCAAAAATAGGCCCCGGGCACATCCGCGCCCAAAAATAACCGCCCGAAGGCCGGGGCGCCAAGTTCGTCCAGCGGAAAAAGACCACAAAAACGGGTGGGCTATAGGCTTGGGGGGTGGGGCTGGCCAGCCGTCCGCCGGACTCGGAATGGCGCGAGACTTTGCGGCGGCCTCCGTGTGCCAAAATAGGCCCCGGCACAGCCACGCCCAAAATAACCGCCCGAAGGCCGGGCGCCAAGTTCGTCCAGCGGAAAAAGGCCAGAAAACCGGGTGGGCTATAGTATTTGGGGGTGGGGCTGGCCAGCTTCGTCCGCCGGACTCGGAATGGTTCGAGACTTTGCGAGCGGCCTCCGTGTGCCAAAAATAGCCCCCGGGCACAGCCGCTCCCAAAAATAAATGCCCGAAGGCCGGGGCGCCAAGTTCGTCCAGCGGAAAAAGGCCATAAAAACGGGTGGGCTATAGCCTTCGGGGGTGGGGCTGGTCAACTTCGTCCGCCTGACTCGGAATGGCGCGAGACTTGGCGAGCGGCCTCCGTGTGCCAAAAATAGCCCCCGCGCACTGCCGCGCCGAAAAATAACCGCCCGAAGGCCGGGGCGCCAAGTTCGTCCAGCGGAAAAAGGCCACAAAAACGGGTGGCCTATAGCCTTGGGGGGTTGGGCTGGCCAACTTCGTCCGCCGGACTCAGAATGGCGCGAGACTTTACGAGCGGCCTCCGTGTGCCAAAAATAGGCCCCGGGCGCAGCCGCGCCCAAAAATAACCGCCCGAAGGCCGGGCGCCAAGTTCGTCCAGCGGAAAAAGGCCACAAAAGCGGGTGGGCTATAGCCTTGGGGGTGGGGCTGGCCAACTTCGTCCGCGGACTCGGAATGACGCGAGACTTTGCGGCGGCCTCCGTGTACCAAAAATAGGCCCAGGCACAGCCGCGCCCAGAAATAACCGCCCGAAGGCCGGGGCGCCAAGTTCGTCCAGCGGAAAAAGGCCACAAAAACGGGTGGGCTATAGCCTTGGGGGGTGGGGCTGGCCAACTTCGTCCGCCGGACTCGGAATGGTACGAGACTTTGCGAGCGGCCTCCATGTGCCAAAAATAGACCCCGGGCACAGCCGCTCCCAAAAATAAATGCCGGAAGGCCGGGGCGCCACGTTCGTCAAGCGGAAAAAGGCCACAAAAACGGGTGGGCTATAGCCTTGGTGGGTGGGGCTGGCCAACTTCGTCCGCGGACTCGGAATGGTACGAGACTTTGCGAGCAGCCTCCGTGTGCAAAACTAGGCCCAGGCACAGCCGCTCCCAAAAATAAATGCCCGAAGGCCGGGCGCCAAGTTCGTGCAGCGGAAAAAGGCCACAAAAGCGGGTGGGCTATAGCCTTGGGGGTGGGGCTGGCTAACCGTCCGCGGACTCGGAATGGCGCGAGACTTTGCGAGCGGCCTCCGTGTGCCAAAATAGGCCCCGAGCACAGCCGCGCCCAAAAAAACCACCCCGAAGGCCGGGGCACCAAGTTCGTCCAGCGGAAAAAGGCCACAAAACGCAGGTGGGCTATAGCCTTGGTGGGTGGGGCTGGCCAACTTCGTCCGCCGGACTCGGAATGGTACGAGACTTTGCGAGCGGCCTCCGTGTGCCAAAAATAGGCCCCGGGCACAGCCGCTCCCAAAAATAAATGCCCGAAGGCCGGGGTGCCAAGTTCGTCCAGCGGAAAAAGGCCATAAAAACGGGTGGGCTATAGCCTTCGGGGGTGGGGCTGGTCAACTTCGTCCGCATGACTCAAAATGGCGCGAGACTTTGCGAGCGGCCTCCTTGTGCCAAAAATAGGCCCCGGGCACAGCCGCGCCCAAAAATAACCGCCCGAAGGCCGGGGCGCCAAGTTCGTCCAGCGGAAAAAGACCACAAAAACGGGTGGGCTATCGGCTTGGGGGGTGGGGCTGGCCAGCTTCGTCCGCCGGACTCGGAATGGCGCGAGACTTTGCGAGCGGCCTCCGTGTGCCAAAAATAGGCCCCGGGCACAGCCGCGCGCAAAAATAACCGCCCGAAGGCCGGGGCGCCAAGTTTGTCCAGCGGAAAACGGCCACAAAACGGGGTGGGCTTTCGTGTTGGGGGGTGGGGCTGGCCAACTTCGTCCGCCGGACTCGGAATGGCGCGAGACTTTGCGGCGGCCTCCGTGTGTCCAAAATAGGCCTCGGGCACAGCCGCGCCCGAAAATAACCGCCCAAAGGCCGGGGCGCCAAGTTCGTCCAGCGGAAAAAGGCCACAAAAACGGGTGGGCTATAGCCTTGGGGGGTGGGGCTGGCCAACTTCGTCCGTCGGACTCGGAATAGCGCGAGACTTTGCGAGCGGCCTCCGTGTGCCAAAAATAGGACTCGGGCACAGCCGCGCCCAAAAATAACCTCCCGAAGGCCGGGGCGCCAAGTTCGTCCAACGGAAAAAGGCCACAAAAACGGGTGGGCTATAGCCTTGGGGGCTGGGGCTGGCCAACTTCGTCCGCCGGACTCGGAACGGCTCGAGACTTTGCGAGCAGCCTCCGTGTGCCAAAAATAGGCCCCGGGCACAGCCGCGCCCAAAAATAACCGCCCGAAGGCCGGGGCGCCAAGTTCGTCCAGTGGAAAAAGGCCACAAAAACGGGTGGGCTATAGCCTTGGGGGGTGGGGCTGGCCAACTTCGTCCGCCGGACTTGGAATGGCTCGAGACTTTGCGAGCGGCCTCTGTGTACCAAAAATAGGCCCCCGGCCACAGCCGAGCCCAAAAAAAACCGCCCGAAGGCCGGGGCGCCAAGTTCGTCCAGCGGAAAAAGGACACAAAAACGGGTGGGCTATAGCCTTGGTGGGTGGGGCTGGCCAACTTCGTCCGCTGGACTCGGAATGGCGCAAGACTTTTCGAGCGGCCTCCGTGTGCCAAAAATAGGCCCCGGGCGCAGCCGCGCCCAAAAATAACTGCCCGAAGGCCGGGGCGCCAAGTTCGTCCAGCGGAAAAAGGCCACAAAAACGGGTGGGCTATAGCCTTGGGGGGTGGGGCTGGCCAACTTCGTCCGCCGGACTCGGAATGGCTCGAGACTTTGCGAGCGGCCTCCGTGTGCCAAAAATAGGACCCGAGCACAGCCGCGCCCAAAAAAAACTGCCCGAAGGCCGGGGCGCCAAGTTCGTCCAGCGAAAAAAGGCCACAAAAACGGGTGGGCTATAGCCTTGGTGGGTGGGGCTGGCCAACTTCGTCCGCCGGACTCGGAATGGTACGAGACTTTGCGAGCGGCCTCCGTGTGCCAAAAATAGTCCCCGGGCACAGCCGCTCCCAAAAATAAATGCCCGAAGGCCGGGCGCCAAGTTCGTCCCAGCGGAAAAAGGCCATAAAAGCGGGTGGGCTATAGCCTACGGGGTGGGGCTGGTCAACCGTCATCCTGACTCGGAATGGCTCGAGACTTTGCGAGCGGTCTCCGTGTGCCAAAATATGCCCCGGGCACAACCGCCCCCAAAAATAACCGCCCGAAGGCCGGGGCGCCAAGTTCGTCCAACGGAAAAAGGCCGCAAAAACGGGTGGGCTATAGCCTTGGGGGTGGGGCTGGCCAACTCGTCCGCGGACTCGGAATGGCGCGAGACTTTGCGATCGGCCTCCGTGTGCCAAAAATATGCCCCGGGCACAGCCGCGCCCAAAAATAACCGCCCGAAGGCCGGGGCGCCAAGTTCGTCCAGCGGAAAAAGGCCACAAAAACGGGTGGGCTATAGCCTTGGGGAGTGGGGCTGGCCAGCTTCATCCGCCGGACTCGGAATGACGCGAGACTTTGCGAGCGGCCTCCGTGTGCCAAAAATAGGCCCCGAGCACAGCCGCGCCCAAAAATAACCGCCCGAAGGCCGGGGCGCCAAGTTCGTCCAGCGGAAAAAGGCCACAAAAACGGGTGGGCTATAGCCTTGGGGGGTGGGGCTGGCCAACTTCGTCCGCCGGACTCGGAATGGCGCGAGACTTTGCGAGGCGCCTCCGTGTACCAAAAATAGGCCGCGGGCACAGCCGCTCCCAAAAATACCCACCCGAACGCCGCGGCGCCAAGTTCGTCTAGCGGAAAAAGGCCAGAAAAACGGGTGGGCTATAGCCTTGGGGGGTGGGGCTGGCCAACTTCGTCCGCCGGACTCGGAATGGCGCGAGACTTTGCGAGGCACCTCCGTGTGCCAAAAATAGGCCGCAGGCACAGCCGCGCCAAAAAATACCCGCCCGAAGGCCGCGGCGCCAAGTTCGTCCAGCGGAAAAAGGCCACAAAAACGGGTGGGCTATAGCCTTGGGGGGTGGGGCTGGCCCACTTTGTCCGCCGGACTCGGAATGGCGCGAGACTTTGCGAGGCACCTCCGTGTGCCAAAAATAGGCCGCAGGCACAGCCGCGCCAAAAAATACCCGCCCGAAGGCCGCGGCGCCAAGTTCGTCCAGCGGAAAAAGGCCACAAAACGGGTGGGCTATAGGCTTGGGGGGTGGGGCTGGCCAACTTCGTCCGCCGGACTCGGAATGGCGCGAGCCTTTTCGAGGCACCTCCGTGTGCCAAAAATAGGTCGCGGGCACAGCCGCACCCAAAAATACCCACCCGAAGGCCGCGGCGCCAAGTTCGTCCAGCGGAAAAAGGCCACAAAAACGGGTGGGCTACAGCCTTGGGGGGTGGGGCTGGCCGACTTCGTCCGCCGGACTCGGAAGGGCACGAGATTTTTGAGGCGCCTCCGTGTGCCAAAAATAGGCCGCGGGCACGGCCGCGCCCAAAAATACCCGCCCGAAGGCCGCGGCGCAAAGTTCGTCCAGCGGAAAAAGGCCACAAAAACGGGTGGGCTATAGCCTTGGGGGGTGGGGCAGGCCAACTTCGTCCGCCATACTCGGAATGGCGTGAGACTTTGCGAGGCGCCTCCGTGTGTGAAAAATAGGCTGCGGGCACAGCCGCGCCCAAAAATACCCGCCCGAAGGCCGCGGCGCCAAGTTCGTCTAGCGGAAAAAGGCCACAAAAACGGGTGGGCGATAGCCTTGGGGGGTGGGGCTGGCCAACTTCGTCCGCCGGACTCGGAATGGCGCGAGACTTTGCGAGCGGCCTCCGTGTGCCAAAAATAGGCCCCGGGCACAGTCGCGCCCAAAAATAACCGCCCGAAGGCCGGGGCGCCAAGTTCGTCCAGCGGAAAAAGGCCACTAAAACGGGTGGGCTATAGCCTTGGGGGGTGGGGCTGGCCAATTTCGTCCGCCGGACTCAGAATGGGGCGAGACATTGCGAGCGGCCTCCGCGGGCACAGCCGTGCCCAAAAATAACCCGCCTAAGGTCGGCGCATCCAAACCCCCCAGCGGAAAAATGGCCAAAAAACGGGTGGGCTATAGCCTTGGGGGTAGGGACTGGCCAACTTCGTCCGCCGGACTCGGAATGGGGCGAGACTTTGCGAGCGGCCCCCGCTTGTCAAAAATAGGCTGCGGGCACAGCCGCGCCCAAAAATAACCTCCCGAAGGCCGGGGCGCCAAGTTCGTCCAGCAGAAAAATGGCCAAAAAATGGGTGGGCTATAGCCTTGGGGGGAGGGGCTGGCCAACTTCGTCCGCTGGACTTGGAATGGGACGAGACTTTGCGAGCGACCTCCGCGTGCCAAAAATAGGCCGAGGCCACAGCCGCGCCCAAAAATAACTGCCCGAAGGCCGGGGCGCCAAGTTCGTCCAGCGGAAAAATGGCCAGAAAACGGGTGGGCTATAGCCTTGGGGGGAGGGGCTGGCCAACTTCGTCCGCCGGACTCGGAATGGGGCGAGACTTTGCTAGTGGCCTCCGCGTGCCAAAAATAGGCTGTGGGCACAGCCGCGCCCAAAAATAACTACCCGAAGGCCGGGGCGCCAAGTTCGTCCAGCGGAAAAATGGCCAAAAAACGGGTGGGCTATAGCCTTGGGGGGAGGGGCTGGCCAACTTCGTCCGCCGGACTCAGAATGGAGCGAGACTTTGCGAGCGGCCCCCACGTGCCAAAAAGAGGCTACGGGCACAGCCGCGTCCAAAAATAACCTCCCGATGGCCGGAGCGCCAAGTTCGTCCTTCGGAAAAATGGCCAAAAAATGGGTGGGCTATAGCCTTGGGGGGAGGGGCTGGCCAACTTCGTCCGCCGGACTCGGATGGGGCAAGACTTTACGAGCGGCTTCCGCGTGCCAAAAATAGGCCGCCGACACAGCCGCGCCCAAAAATAACCCCCCGAATGTGGGCGCGCACAAACCCCCCAGCGGAAAAATGGCCAAAAAACGGGTGGGCTATAGCCTTGGGGGCAGTGGCTGGCCCACTTCGTCCGCCGGACTCGGAATGGGGCGAGACTAAGCGAGTGGCCTCCGCGTGCCAAAAATAGGCCGCGAGCACAGCCGCGCCTAAAAATAACCGCCCGAAGGCCGGGGCGCCAAGTTCGTCCAGCGAAAAAATGGCCAAAAAACGGGTGGGCTATAGCCTTGGGGGGAGGGGCTGGCCAACTTCGTCCGCCGGACTCGGAATGGGGCGAGAATTTGCGAGCGGCCTCCGCGTGCCAAAAATAGGCCGCGAGCACAGCCACGCCCAAAAATAACCGCCCGAAGGCCGGGGCGCCAAGTTCGCCCAGCGGAAAAATGGCCAAAAAAGGGTGGGCTATAGCCTTGGGGGGAGGGGCTGGCCAACTTCGTCCGCCAGACTCGGAATGGGGCGAGACTTTGCAATCGGCCTCCGCGTACTAAAAATAGGCCGCGGGCACAGCCGCGCCCAAAAATAACCCCCCGAAGGTCGGCGCGCCCAAACCCCCCAGCGGAAAAATGGCCAAAAAAAAGGTGGGCTATAGCCTTGGGGGGAGGGGCTGGCCAACTTCGTCCGCCGGACTCGGAATGGGGCGAGACTTTGCGAGCGGCCTCCGCGTACCAAAAATAGGCCGCGGGCACAGACGCCCCCAAAAATAACCCCCCGAAGGTTGGCGCGCCCAAACCCCCCAGCGGAAAAATGGCCAAAAAAAAGGTGGGCCATAGCGTTGGGGGGAGGGGATAGCCAACTTCGTCCGCCGGACTCGGAATGGGGCGAGACTTTGCAAGCGGCCTCCGCGTGCCAAAAATAGGCCGCGGGCATAGCCGCGCCCAAAAATAACCCCCCGAAGGTCGGCGCGCCCAAACTCCCCAGCGGAAAAATGGCCAAAAAACGGGTGGGCTATAGCCTTGGGGGGAGGGGCTGGCCAACTTCGTCCGCCGGACTCGGAATGGGGCGAGACTTCGCGAGCAGCCTCCGCGTGCCAAAAATAGGCTGCGGACACAGACGTGCCCAAAAATAACCGCCCGGAGGCTAGGGCGCCAAGTTCATGCGGCGGAAAAAGGCCACAAAAACGGGTGGGCTATAGACGTGGGGGGTGGGGCTGGCCAACTTCGTCCGCCGGACTCGGAATGGCGCGAGACTTTGCGAGCGGCCTCCGTGTGCCAAAAATAGGACGTGGGCAGAGCCGTACCGAAAAACAACTGCCAGAAGGCCGGGGCGCCAAGTTCGTCCAGTGGAAAAATTACCAAAAAACGGGTGGGCTATAGCCTTGGGGGGAGGAGCTTGCCAACTTCGTCCGCCGGACTCGGAATGGGGCGAGACAATGCGAGCGGCCTCTGCGTGCCAAAAATAAGCCGCGGACACAGCCGTGCCCAAAAATAACCGCCCGGAGGCTAGGGCGCCAAGTTCATGCTGCGGAAAAAGGCCACAAAAACGGGTGGGCTATAGACGTGGGGGGTGGGGCAGGCCAACTTCGTCCGCCGGACTCGGAATGGCGCGAGACTTTGCGAGCGGCCTCCGTGTGCCAAAAATAGGCCCCGGGCACAGCCGCGCCCAAAAATAACCGCCCGAAGGCCGGGGCGCCAAGTTCGTCCAGCGGAAAAAGGCCACAAAAACGGGTGGGCTATAGCCTTGGGGGGTGGGGCTGGCCAACTTCGTCCGCCGGACTCGGAATGGCGCGAGACATTGCGAGCGGCCTCCGTGTGTCAAAAATAGGCCCCGGGCACAGCCGCGCCCAAAAATAACCGCCCGAAGGCCGGAGCGCAAAGTTCGTCCAGCGGAAAAAGGCCACAAAAACGGGTGGGCTATAGCCTTGGCGGGTGGGGCTGGCCCACTTCGTCCGCCGGAGTAGGAATGGCGCGAGACATTGCAAACGGCCTCCGTGTGCCAAAAATAGGCCCCGGGAACAGCCGCGACCAAAAATAAACGCCCGAAGGCCGGGGAGCCAAGTTCGTCCAGCGGAAAAAGGCCACAAAAACTGGTGGGCTATAGCCTTGGGGGGTGGGGCTGGCAAACTTCGTCCGCCGGATTCGGAATGGCGCGAGACTTTGCGAGCGGCCTCCGTGTGCCAAAAATAGGCCCCGGGCACAGCCGCCCAAAAATAAACGCCCGAAGGCCGGGGTGCCAAGTTCGTCCAGCGGAAAAAGGCCACAAAAACGGGTGGGCTATAGCCTTGGGGGGTGGGGCTGGCAAACTTCGTCCGCCGGGCTCGGAATGGCGCGAGACTTTGAGAGCGGACTCCGTTTGCCAAAAATAGGCCCCGGGCAAAGCCGAGCCCAAAAATAACCTCCCGAAGGCCGGGGCGCCAAGTTCGTCCAGCGGAAAAAGCCACAAAAACGGGTGGGCTATAGCCTTGGGGGGTGGGGCTGGCCAACTTCGTCCGCCGGACTCGGAATAGCGCGAGACTTCGCGAGCGGCCTCCGTGTGCCAAAAATCGGGCCCGGTCACAGCCGCGTCCAAAAATAACCGCCCGAAGGCCGGGGCGCCAAGTTCGTCCAGCAGAAAAAGGCCAAAAAAACGGGTGGGCTATAGCCTTGGGGGGTGGGGCTGGCCAACTTCGTCCGCTGGACTCGGAAGGGCGCGAGACTTTGCGAGCGGTCTCCGTGTGCCAAAAATAGGCCGCGGGCACAGCCGGGCCCAAAAATAACCGCCCGAAGGCCGGGGCGCCAAGTTCGTCCAGCGGAAAAAGGCCACAAAAACGGGTGGGCTATAGCCTCGGGGGGTGGGGCTGGCCCACTTCGTTCGCCGGACTCGGAATGGCGCGAGACATTACGAGCGGCCTCCGTGTGTCAAAAATAGGCCCCGGGCACAGCCGCGCCCAAAAATAACCGCCCGAAGGCCGGAGCGCAAAGTTCGTCCAGCGGAAAAAGGCCACAAAAACGGGTGGGCTATAGCCTTGGCGGGTGGGGCTGGCCCACTTCGTCCGCCGGACTTGGAATGGTGCGAGACATTGCAAACGGCCTCCGTGTGCTAAAAATAGGCCCCGGGTACAGCGGCGTCCAAAAATAACCGCCCGAAGGCCGGGGCGCCAAGTTCGTCCAGCGGAAAAAGGCCACAAAAACTGGTGGGCTATAGCCTTGGGGGGTGGGGCTGGCAAACTTCGTCCGCCGGATTCGGAATGGCGCGAGACTTTGCGAGCGGCCTCCGTGTGCCAAAAATAGGCCCCGGGCAAAGCCGAGCCCAAAAATAACCTCCCGAAGGCCGGGGCGCCAAGTTCGTCCAGCGGAAAAAGGCCACAAAAACGGGTGGGCTATAGCCTTGGGGGGTGGGGCTGGCCAACTTCGTCCGCCGGACTCGGAATGGCGCGAGACTTTGCGAGCGGCCTCCATGTGCCAAAAATAGGCCCCGGGCACAGCCGCGCCCAAAAATAAACGCCCGAAGGCCGGGGTGCCAAGTTCGTCCAGCGGAAAAAGGCCACAAAAACGGGTGGGCTATAGCCTTGGGGGGTGGGGCTGGCCAACTTCGTCCGCCGGACTCGGAATAGCGCGAGACTTCGCGAGCGGCCTCCGTGTGCCAAAAATCGGGCCCGGTCACAGCCGCGTCCAAAAATAACCGCCCGAAGGCCGGGGCGCCAAGTTCGTCCAGCAGAAAAAGGCCACAAAAACGGGTGGGCTATAGCCTTGGCGGGTGGGGCTGGCCCACTTCGTCCGCCGGACTTGGAAGGGCGCGAGACATTGTAAACGGCCTCCGTGTGCTAAAAATAGGCCCCGGGTACAGCGGCGTCCAAAAATAACCGCCCGAAGGCCGGGGCGCCAAGTTCGTCCAGCGGAAAAAGGCCACAAAAACGGGTGGGCTATAGCCTTGGGGGGTGGGGCTGGCAAACTTCGTCCGCCGGGCTCGGAATGGCGCGAGACTTTGAGAGCGGACTCCGTTTGCCAAAAATAGGCCCCGGGCAAAGCCGAGCCCAAAAATAACCTCCCGAAGGCCGGGGCGCCAAGTTCGTCCAGCGGAAAAAGGCCACAAAAACGGGTGGGCTATAGCCTTGGGGGGTGGGGCTGGCCAACTTCGTCCGCCGGACTCAGAATAGCGCGAGACTTCGCGAGCGGCCTCCGTGTGCCAAAAATCGGGCCCGGTCACAGCCGCGTCCAAAAATAACCGCCCGAAGGCCCGGGCGCCAAGTTCGTCCAGCAGAAAAAGGCCACAAAAACGGGTGGGCTATAGCCTTGGGGGGTGGGGCTGGCCAACTTCATCCGCTGGACTCGGAAGGGCGCGAGACTTTGCGAGCGGTCTCTGTGTGCCAAAAATAGGCCGCGGGCACAGCCGGGCCCAAAAATAACCGCCCCAAGGCCGGGGCGCCAAGTTCGTCCAGCGGAAAAAGGCCACAAAAATGGGTGGGCTATAGCCTCGGGGGGTGGGGCTGGCCCACTTCGTTCGCCGGACTCGGAATGGCGCGAGACATTGCGAGCGGCCTCCGTGTGTCAAAAATAGGCCCCGGGCACAGCCGCGCCCAAAAATAACCGCCCGAAGGCCGGAGCGCAAAGTTCGTCCAGCGGAAAAAGGCCACAAAAACGGGTGGGCTATAGCCTTGGCGGGTGGGGCTGGCCCACTTCGTCCGCCGGACTTGGAATGGCGCGAGACATTGCAAACGGCCTCCGTGTGCTAAAAATAGGCCCCGGGTACAGCGGCGTCCAAAATAACCGCCCAAGGCCGGGCGCCAAGTTCGTCCAGCGGAAAAAGGCCACAAAAACTGGTGGGCTATAGCCTTGGGGTGGGGCTGGCAAACTTCGTCCGCGGATTCGAATGGCGCGAGACTTTGCGAGCAGCCTCCGTGTGCCAAAAATAGGCCCCGGCACAGCCGCGCCTAAAAATAAACGCCCGAAGGCCGGGTGCCAAGTTCGTCCAGCGGAAAAAGGCCACAAAAACGGGTGGGCTATAGCCTTGGGGGTGGGGCTGGCAAACTTCGTCCGCCCGGGCTCGGAATGGCGCGAGACTTTGAGAGCGGACTCCGTTTGCCAAAAATAGGCCCCGGGCAAAGCCGAGCCCAAAAATAACCTCCCGAAGGCCGGGGCGCCAAGTTCGTCCAGCGGAAAAAGGCCACAAAAACGGGTGGGCTATAGCCTTGGGGGGTGGGGCTGGCCAACTTCGTCCGCGGGACTCGGAATAGCGTGACTTCGCGAGCGGCCTCCGTGTGCCAAAATCGGGCCCGGGCAAAGCCGTGGCCAAAAATAACCGCCCGAAGGCCGGGGCGCCAAGTTCGTCCAGCAGAAAAAGGCCACAAAAACGGGTGGGCTATAGCCTTGGGGGGTGGGGCTGGCCAACTTCGTCCGCTGGACTCGGAAGGGCGCGAGACTTTGCGAGCAGTCTCTGTGTGCCAAAAATAGGCCGCGGGCACAGCCGGGCCCAAAAATAACAGCCCGAAGTCCGGGGCGCCAAGTTCGTCCAGCGGAAGAAGGCCACAAAAACGGGTGGGCTATAGCCTCGGGGGGTGGGGCTGGCCCACTTCGTTCGCCGGACTCGGAATGGCGCGAGACATTGCGAGCGGCCTCCGTGTGTCAAAAATAGGCCCCGGGCACAGCCGCGCCCAAAAATAACCGCCCGAAGGCCGGAGCGCAAAGTTCGTCCAGCGGAAAAAGGCCACAAAAACGGGTGGGCTATAGCCTTGGGGGGTGGGGCTGGCCAACTTCGTCCGCCGGACTCGGAAGGGCGCGAGACTTTGCGAGCGGTCTCCGTGTGCCAAAAATAGGCCGCGGGCACAGCCGGGCCCAAAAATAACCGCCCGAAGGCCGGGGCGCCAAGTTCGTCCAGCGGAAAAAGGCCACAAAAACGGGTGGGCTATAGCCTCGGGGGGTGGGGCTGGCCCACTTCGTTCGCCGGACTCGGAATGGTGCGAGACATTGCGATCGGCCTCCGTGTGTCAAAAATAGGCTCCGGACACAGCCGCGTCCAAAAATAACCGCCCGAAGGCCGGGGCGCCAAGTTCGTCCAGCGGAAAAAGGCCACAAAAACGGGTGGGCTATAGCCTTGGCGGGTGGTGCTGGCCCACTTCGTCCGCCGGACTCGGAATGGCGCGAGACTTTGCGAGCGGCCTCCGTGTGTCAAAAATAGGCCCCGGGCACAGCCGCGCCCAAAAATAACCGCCCGAAGGCCGGAGCGCAAAGTTCGTCCAGCGGAAAAAGGCCACAAAAACGGGTGGGCTATAGCCTTGGCGGGTGGGGCTGGCCCACTTCGTCCGCCGGACTTGGAATGGCGCGAGACATTGCAAACGGCCTCCGTGTGCTAAAAATAGGCCCAGGGTACAGCGGCGTCCAAAAATAACCGCCCGAAGGCCGGGGCGCCAAGTTCGTCCAGCGGAAAATGGCCACAAAAACTGGTGGGCTATAGCCTTGGGGGGTGGGGCTGGCAAACTTCGTCCGCCGGATTCGGAATGGCGCGAGACTTTGCGAGCGGCCTCCGTGTGCCAAAAATAGTCCCCGGGCACAGCCGCGCCCAAAAATAACCGTACGAACGCCGGGGCGCAAAGTTCATCCAGCGGAAAAATTGCCAAAAAACGGATGGGCTATAGCCTTGGGGGGAGGGGCTGGCTAACTTCCTCCGCCGGACTCGGAATGGGGCGAGACTTTGCGAACGGCCTCAGCGTGCCAAAAATAGGCCGCGGGCACAGCCGCTCCCAAAAATAACTTCCCGAAGGCCGGGGCGCCAAGTTCGTCCAGCGGAAAAATGGCCAAAAAACGGGTGGGCTATAGCCTTGGGGGGAGGGGCCGGCCTACTTCGTCCGCCGGACTCGGAATTGGGCGAGACTTTGCGAGCGGTCTCCGTGTGCCAAAAATAAGCCGTGGGCACACCCACGCCCAAAAATAACCGCCCGAGGGCTGGGACGCCAAGTTCATCCAGCGGAAAAATGGCCAAAAAACGGGTGGGCTATAGCCTTGGGGGGAGGGCCTGGCCAACTTCGCCCGCCGGACTCGGAATGGGGCGAGACTTTGCGAGTGGCCTCTGCGTGGCAAACATACGCCATGGTCACAGCCGCACCCAAAAATAACCGACCGAAGGCCGGGGCGCCAAGTTTGTCCAGCAGAAAAATGGCCAAAAAACGGGTGGGCTATAGCCTTGGGGGGAGGGTCTCGCCAAATTCGTCCGCTGGACTCGGAATGGGGCGAGACTTTGCGAGCGGCCTACGCGTACCAAAAATAGGCCGCGGGTACAGCCGCGCTAAAAAATAACCGCCCGAAGGCCGGGGTTCCTAGTTCGTCCAGCGGAAAAATGGCCAAAAAACGGGTGGGCTATAGCCTTGGGGGGAGGGGCTGGCCAACTTCGTCCGCCGGACTCGGAATGGGGCGAGACTTTGCGGGCGGCCTCCGCGTGCAAAAAATAGGCCGCGGGCACAGGCGCGCCTAAAAATAACCCCCCGAAGGTCGTTGCGCCCAAACCCACCAGCGGAAAAATGGCCAAAAAACGGGTGGGCTATAGCCTTGGGGGGAGGGGCTGGCCAACTTTGTCCGCCGGACTCGGAATGGGGCGAGACATTGCGAGCGGCCTCTGCGTTCCAAAAATAGGCCACGGGCACAGCCGCGTGCAAAAATAACCCCCCGAAGGTCGTTGCGCCCAAACCCCCCAGCGGAAAAATAGCCAAAAAACGGGTGGGCTATACCCTTGGGGGGAGGGGCTGGCCAACTTCGTCCGTCGGACTCAGAATGGGGCGAGACATTGCGATCGGCCTCCGTGTTCCAAAAATAGGCCGCGGGCACAGCCGCACCAAAAAATAACCGCCCGAAGGCCGGGGCGCCATGTTCCTCCAGCGGAAAAATAGCCAAAAAACGGGTGGGCTATAGCCTTGGGGGGAGGGGCTGGCCAACTTCGTCCGCCGGACTCGGAATAGGGCAAGACTTTGCGAGCTGCCTCTGCGTGCCAAAAATAGGCCGCGGGCACAGCCGCGCCCAAAAATAACCGCCCGAAGGCCGGGGCGCCAAGTTCGTCCAGCGGAAAAAGGCCACAAAAACGGGTGGGCTATAGCCTTGGGGGGTGGGGTTGGCCAACTTCGTCCGCCGGACTCGGAATGGTGCGAGACTTTGCGAGCGGCCTCCGTGTACTAAAAATAGGCCGTGGGCACAGCCGCGCCCAAAAATACCCACCCGATGGCCGCGGCGCCAAGTTCGACCAGCGGAAAAAGGCCACAAAAACGGGTGGGCTATAGCCTTGGGGGTTGGGGCTGGCCAACTTCGTCCGCCGGACTCGGAATGGCGCGAGACTTTGCGAGGCGCCTCCGTGTGCCAAAAATAGGCCGTGATCACAGCCGCACCCAAAAATACCCACCCGAAGGCCGCGGCGCCAAGTTCGTCCAGCGGAAAAAGGCCACAAAAACGGGTGGGCTATAGCCTTGGGGGGTGGGGCTGGCCAACTTCGTCCGCCGGATTCGGAATGGCGCGAGAATTTGCGAGGTGTTTCCGTGTGCCAAAAATAGGCCACGGGCACAGCCGCGCCAAAAAATACCCGCCCGAAGGCCGCGGCGCCAAGTTCGTATTGCGGAAAAAGGCCACAAAAACGGGTGGGCTCTAGCCTTGGGGGGTGGGGCTGGCCAACTTCGTCCGCCGGACTCGGAATGGCGCGAGACTTTGCGAGGCTCTTCCGTGTACCAAAAATAGGCCGCGGGCACAGCGGCGCCCAAAAATACCGGCCCGAAGGCCGCGGCGCCAAGTTCGTCCAGCGGAAAAAGGCCACAAAAACGGGTGGGCTATAGCCTTGGGGGTGGGGCTGGCCAACATCGACCGCCGGACTCGGAATGGTGCCAGACTTTGCGAGGCGCCTCCGTGTGCTAAAAATAGGCCGCGGGCACAGCCGCGTCCAAAAATGCCGGCCCGAAGGCCGCGGCGCCAAGTTCGTCCAGCAGAAAAAGGCCACAAAAACGGGGGGGCTATAGCCTTAGGGGTGGGGCTGGCCGACTTCGTCCGCCGGACTCGGAATGGCGCGAGACTTTGCGAGGCGCCTCCGTGTGCCAAAAACCGGCCGCGGACTCAGCCGCGCCCAAAAATACCCGCCTGAAGGCCGCGGCACCAAGTTCGTCCAGCGGAAAAAGGCCACAAAAACGGGTGGGCTATAGCCTTGGGGGGTGGGGCTGGCCAACTTCGTCTGCCGGACTCGGAATGGCGCGAGACTTTACGAGGCGCTTCCGTGTACCAAAAATAGGCCGGGGGCATCGCCGCGCCCAAAAATACCCGCCCGACGGCCGCGGCGCCAAGTCCGTCCCGCGGAAAAAGGCCCCAAAACCGGGGGGGCTATCGCCTTGGGGGGGTGGGGCTGGCTGGCTAACTCCGCTGGACTCGGAATGGCGCGAGACTTTGCGAGGTGCTTCCGTGTGCCAAAAATAGGCCGCGGGTACAGCCGGGCCAAAAAATACCCGCCCGAAGGCCGCGGCGCCAAGTTCGTATTGCGGAAAAAGGCCACAAAAACGGGTGGGCTATAGCCTTGGGGGGTGGGGCTGGCCAACTTCGTCCGCCGGACTCGGAATGGCGCGAGACTTTGCGAGGCGCTTCCGTGTACCAAAAATAGGCCGCGGGCACAGCCGCGGCCAAAAATACCCGCCCGAAGGCCGCGGCGCCAAGTTCGTCCAGCGGAAAAAGGCCACAAAAACGGGTGGGCTATAGCCTTGGGGGTTGGGGCTGGCCCACTTCGTCCGCCGGACTCAGAATGGCACGAGACTTTGCGCGGCGCCTCCGTGTACCAAAAATAGGCCCCGGGCACAGCCGCGCCCAAAAATAACCGCCCGAAGGCCGGGGCGCCAAGTTCGTCCAGCGGAAAAAGGCCACAGAAACGGGTGGGCTATAGCATTGGGGGGTGGGGCTGGCCAACTTCGTCCGCCGGACTCGGAATGGCGCGAGACTTTGCGAGCGGCCTCCATGTGCCAAAAATAGGCCCCGCGCACAGGCGCACCCAAAAATAACCGCCCGAATGCCGGGGCGCCAAGTTCGTACAGCGGAAAAAGGGCACAAAAACGGGTGGGCTATAGCCTTTGGGGGTGGGGCTGGCCAACTTCGTCCGCCGGACTCGGAATGGGGCGAGATTGTCGAGCAATCTCCGTGTGCCAAAAATAGGCCCCGGGCACAGCCACGCCCAAAAATAACCGCCCGAAGGCCTGGGCGCCCAGTTCGTCCAGTGGAAAAAGGCCACAGAAACGGGTGGGCTATAGCCTTGGGGGGTGGGGCTGGCCAACTTCGTCCGCCGGACTCGGAATGGGGCGAGATTGTCGAGCAATCTCCGTGCGCCAAAAATAGGCTCCTGGCACAGCCGCGCCAAAAAATAACTGCCCGAAAGCCGGGCCGCCAAGTTCGTCCAGCGGAAAAGGCCACAGAAACGGGTGGGCTATTGCCTTGGGGGGTGGGGCTGGCCAACTTCGCCCGCCGGACTCGGAATGGCGCGAGACTTTGCGAGGTGCTTCCGTGTGCCAAAAATAGGCCACGGGCACAGCCGCGCCAAAAATTACCCGCCCGAAGGCCGCGGCGCCAAGTTCGTATTGCGGAAAAAGGCCACAAAAACGGGTGGGCTATAGCCTTGGGGGGTGGGGCTGGCCGACTTCGTCCGCCGGACTCGGAATGGCGCGAGACTTTGCGAGCGGCCTCCGTGTACCAAAAATAGTCCCCGGGCACAGCCGCGCCCAAAAATAACCGCCCGAAGGCCGGGGCACCAAGTTCGTCCAGCGGAAAAAGGCCACAAAAACGGGTGGGCTATTGCCTTGGGGGGTGGGGCTGGCCGACTTCGTCCGCCGGACTCGGAATGGCGCGAGACTTTGCGAGCGGCCTCCGTGTGCCAAAAATAGGCCTCGGACACAGCCGTGCCCAAAAATAACCGCCCGCAGGCCGGGGCGCCAAGTTCGTCCAGCGGAAAAAGGCAACAAAACGGGTGGGCTATAGCCTTAGGTGGTGGGGCAGGACCACTTCGTCCGCCGGATTCGGAATGGCCCGAGACTTTGCGAACGGCCTCCGTGTGCCAAAAATAGGCCGCGGGCACAGCCGTGCCTCAAAATAACCACCCGAAGGCCGGGGCGCCAAGTTCGTCCAGCGGAAAAAGGCCACAAAAACGGGTGGGCTATAGCCTTGGGGGTGGGGCTGGCGACTTCGTCTGCCGGACTCGGAATGGCGTGGGACTTCTGAGCGGCCTCTGTGTGCCAAAAATTGGTCCCGGGCACAGCCACCCCCAAAAATAACCGCCCGAAGGCCGGGGCGCCAAGTTCGTCCAGTGGAAAAAGGCCACAAAAACGGGTGGGCTATAGCCTTGGGGATGGGGCTGGCCAACCGTCCGCGGACTCGGAATGGCGCGAGACTTTGCGAGCGGCCTCGGTGTACCAAAAATAGGGCCCGGGCACGGCCGCGCCCAAAAGTAGCCGCCCGAAGGACGGGGCACCACGTTCGTCCAGCAGAAAAAGGCCTAAAAAATGGGTGGTTTATAGGCTTGGGGGGTGGGGCTGGCCAACTTCGTCCGCCGGACTCGGAATGGCGCGAGACTTTGCGAGGCTCTTCCATGTACCAAAAATAGGCCCCGGGCAGGGACGCGCTCAAAAATAACCGCGCGAAGGCCGGGGCGCCAAGTTCGTCCAGCGGAAAAAGGCCACAAAAACGGGTGCGCTATAGCCTTGGGGGGTGGGGCTGGCCACCTTCGGCCGCCGGACTCGGAATGGCGCGAGACATTGCGAGCGGCCTCTGTGTGCCAAAAATAGGCAACGGGCACAGCCGCCCAAAAAATAACTGCCCGAAGGCCGGGGCGCCAAGTTCGTCCAGCGGAAAAAGGCCACAAAAACGGGTGGGCTATAGCCTTGGGGGGTGGGGCTGGCCAACTTCGTTCGCCAGACACGGAATGGCGCGAGACGTTGCGAGCGGCCTCCGTGTGCCAAAAATAGGCCCCGGACACAGCCGCGCCCAAAAATAACCGCCCGAAGGCCGGGGCGCCAAGTTCGTCCGGCGGAAAAAGGCCACAAAAACGGGTGGTCTATAGCCTTGGGGGGTGGGGCTGGCCACCTTCGGCCGCCGGACTCGGAATGGCGCGAGACATTGCGAGCGGCCTCTGTGTGCCAAAAATAGGCAACGGGCACAGCCGCGCCCAAAAATACCCGCCCGAAGGCCGCAGCGACAAGTTCGTCCAGCGGAAAAAGGCCAGAAAAACGGGTGGGCTATAGCCTTGGGGGGTGGGGCTGGACTACTTCATCCGCCGGACTCGGAATGGCGCGAGACTTTGCGAGGCACCTCCGTGTGCCAAAAATAGGCCGCGAGCACAGCCGCGCCCAAAAATACCAGCCCGAAGGCCGCGGCGCCAAGTTCGTCCAGCGGAAAAAGGCCACAAAAACGGGTGGGCTATAGCCTTGGCGGGTGGGGTTGGGCAACTTCGTCCGCCGGACTCGGAATGGCGCGAGACTTTGCGAGGCGCCTCCGTGTTCCAAAAATAGGCCGCGGGCACAGCCGCACCCAAAAATACCAGCCCGAAGGCCGCGGCGTCAAGTTCGTCCATCGGAAAAAGGCCACAAAAACGGGTGGGCTATAGCCTTGGGGGGTGGGGCTGGCCAACTTCGTCCGCCGGACTCGGAATGGTGCGAGACTTTGCGAGGTGCCAGCGTGTGTCAAAAATAGGCCGCGGGCACAGCCGCGCGCAAAAATACCCGTCCGAAGGCCGCGGCGCTAAGTTCGTCCAGCGGAAAAAGGCCACAAAAACGGGTGGGCTATAGCCTTGGGGGGTGGGGCTGGCCAACTTCGTCCACCGGACTCGGAATGGTGCGAGACTTTGCAAGGCGCCTCCGTGTGCCAAAAATAGGCCGCGGGCACAGCCGCACCCAAAAATACCCGCCCGAAGGCCGCACCGACAAGTTCGTCCAGCGGAAAAAGGCCACAAAAACGGGTGGGCTATAGCCTTGGGGGGTGGGGCTGGACTACTTCATCCGCCGGACTCGGAATGGCGCAAGACTTTGCGAGGCACCTCCGTGTGCCAAAAATAGGCCGCGGGCACAGCCGCGCCCAAAAATACCCGGCCGAAGGCCGCGGCACCAAGTTCGTCCAGCGGAAAAAGGCCACAAAAACGGGTGGGCTACAGCCTTGGGGGGTGGGGCTGGACTACTTCATCCGCCGGACTCGGAATGGCGCGAGACTTTGCGAGGCACCTCCGTGTGCCAAAAATAGGCCGCAGGCACAGCTGCGCCCAAAACTACCTGCCCGAAGGCCGCGGCGCCAAGTTCGTCCAGCGGAAAAAGGCCACAAGAACGAGTGGGCTATAGCCTTGGCGGGTGCGGTTGGGCAACTTCGTCCGCCGGACTCGGAAAGGCGCGAGACTTTACGAGGCGCCTCCGTGTGCCAAAAATAGGCCGCGGGCACAGCCGCACCCAAAAATACCCGCCCGAAGGCCGCGGCGCCAAGTTCGTCCAGCGGAAAAAGGCCACAAAAACGGGCGGGCTATAGCCTTGGGGCGTGGGGCTGGCCAACTTCGTCCGCCGGACTCGGAATGGTGCGAGACTTTGCGAGGCACCTCCGTGTGCCAAAAATAGGCCGCCGGCACAGCTGCGCCCAAAAATACCCGCCCGAAGGCCGCGGCGCCAAGTTCGTCCAGCGGAAAAAGGCCACAAAAATGGGTGGGCTATAGCCTTGGCGGGTGGGGTTGGGCAACTTCGTCCGCCGGACTCGGAATGGCGCAAGACTTTGCGAGGCGCCTCCGTGTGCCAAAAATAGACCGCGGGCACAGCCGTACCCAAAAATACCCGCCCGAAGGCCGCGGCGCCAAGTTCGTCCAGCGGAAAAAGGCCACAAAAACGGGCGGGCTATAGCCTTGGGGGGTGGGGCTGGCCAACTTCGTCCGCCGGACTCGGAATGGCGCGAGACTTTGCGAGGCTCCTCCGTGTGCCAAAAATAGGCCGCGGGCACAGCCGCGCCGACAAATACCCGCCCGAAGGCCGCGGCGACAAGTTCGTCCAGCGGAAAAAGGCCACAAAAACGGGTGGGCTATAGCCTTGGGGGGTGGGGCTGGCCTTCTTCGTCCGCCGGACTCGGAATGGCGCGAGACTTTGCGAGGCTCCTCCGTGTGCCAAAAATAGGCCGCGGGCACAGCCGCGCCCAAAAATACCCGCCCGAAGGACGCGGCGCCAAGTTCGTCCAGCGGAAAAAGGCCACAAAAACGGGTGGGCTATAGCCTTGGCGGGTGGGGTTGGCCAACTTCGTCCGCCGGACTCGGAATGGAGCGAGACTTTGTGAGGCACCTCCATGTGCCAAAAATAGGCCGCGGACACCGCCGCGCCCAAAAATACCCGCCCGAAGGCCGCGGCGCCAAGTTCGTCCAGCGTAAAAAGGCCACAAAAACAGGTGGGCTGTAGCCTTGGGGGGTGGGGCTGGCCGACTTCGTCCGCCGGACTCGGAATGGCGCGAGACTTTGCGAGGCGCCTCCGTGTGCCAAAAATAGGCCGCGGACACAGCCGCGCCAAAAAATACCCTCCCGAAGGCCGCGGAGCCAAGTTCGTCCAGCTGAAAAAGGCCACAAAAACGGGTGGGCTATAGCCTTGGGGGGTGGGGCTGGCCAACTTCGTCCGCCGGACTCAGAATGGCGCGAGACTTTGCGAGGCGCCTCCGTGTGCCCAAAATAGGCCGCGGGCACAGCCGTACCCAAAAATACCCGCCCGAAGGCCGCAGCGCCAAGTTCGTCCAGCGGAAAAAGGCCACAAAAACGGGTCGGCTATAGCCTTGGGGGGTGGGGCTGGCCAACTTCGTCCGCCGGACTTGGAATGGCGCGAGACTTTGCGAGGCGCCTCCGTGTGCCAAAAATATCCCGCGGGCACAGCCGCGCCCTAAAATACCCGCCCGAAGGCCGCGGCGCCAAGTTCGTCCAGCGGAAAAAGGCCACAAAAACGGGTGGGCTATAGCCTTGGGGGGTGGGGCTGGCCAACTTCGTCCGCCGGACTCGGAATGGCGCGAGACATTGTGAGGCACCTCCGTGTGCCAAAAATAGGCCCCGGGCACAGCCGCGCCCAAAAATAACCCACCGAAGGCCGGGGCGCCAAGTTCGTCCAGCGGAAAGAGAACACAAAAACGGGTGGGCTATAGCCTTAGGGGGTGGGGCTGGCCAACTTCGTCCGCCGGACTCGGAATGGCGCGAGACTTTGCGAGCGGCCTCCGTGTGCCAAAAATAGGCCCCGGGCACAGCCGCGCCCAAAAATAACCTCCCGAAGGCCGGGGCGCCAAGGTCGTCCAGCGGAAAGAGAACACAAAAACGGGTGGGCTATAGGCTTGGGGGGTGGGGCTGGCCAACTTCGTCCGCCGGACTCGGAATGGCGCGAGACTTTTTAAGGCGCCTCCGTGTGCCAAAAACAGGCCCCGGGCTCGGCCGCGTCCAAAAATACCCGTCCGAAGGCCGCGGCGCCAAGTTCGTCCATCGGAAGAAGCACACAAAAACGCGTGGGCTATAGCCTTGGGGGGTGGCGCTGGCCAACTTCGTCCGCCGGACTCGGAATGGCGCGAGACTTTTAAAAGCGCCTCCGTGTGCCAAAAACAGGCCCGGGCTCGGCCAGCGTTCAAAAATACCCGTCCGAAGGCGCGCGGCGCCAAGTTCGTCCAGCGGAAAAAGGCCACAAAAGCGGGTGGGCTATAGCCTTGGGCTGGCGCTGGCCAACTTCGTCCGCCGGACTCGGAATGGCGCGAGAATTTACGAGGCACCTCCGTGTGCCAAAAATAGGCCGTGGGCACAGCCGCGCCCAAAAATACCCGCCCGAAGGCCGCAGCGCCAAGTTCGTCCAGCGGAAAAAGGCCAGAAAAACGGGTGGGCTATAGCCATTGGGGGTGGGGCTGGCCCACTTCGTCCGCCGGACTCGGAATGGCGTGAGACTTTGCGAGGTGCCTCCGTGTTCGAAAAATAGGCCGCGGGCACAACCGTACCCAAAAATACCCGCCGAAGGCCGCGGCGCCATGTTCGTCCAGGGGAACAAGGCTACTAAAACGGGTGCGCTATAGCCTTGGCGGGTGGGGCTGGTCAACTTCGTCCGCTGGACTCGGAATGGCGCGAGACTTTGCGAGGCGCCTCCATGTGCCAAACATAGGCCACGGGCACAGCCGCGCCCAAAAATACCCGCCGAAGGCCGTGGCGCCAAGTTCGTCCAGCGGAAAAAGGCCACAAAAACGGGTGGGTTATAGCCTTGGGGGGTGGGGCTGGCCCACTTCGTCCGCCCGGACTCTGAATGGCGCGAGACTTTGCGATGGGCCTCCGAGTGCCAAAAATAGGCCCCGGGCACTGCCGCACCCAGAAATAACCGCCCGAAGGCCGGGGCGCCAAGTTCGTCCAGCGGAAAAAGGCCACAAACAGGGGTGGGCTATAGCCTTGGGGGGTGGGGCTGGCCAACCAAATCCGCCGGACTCGGAATAGTGCGAGACTTTGCGGCGGCCTCCGTGTGCCAAAAATAGGCCCAGGCACAGCCGCGCCAAAAATAACCGACCGAAGGCCGGGCGCCAAGTTCGTCCAGCGTAAAAAGGCCGCAAAAGCGGGTGGGCTATAGCCTTGGGGGTGGGGCTGGCCAACCGTCCGCGGACTCGGCATGGCGCGAGACTTTGCGAGCGGCATCCGTGAGCCAAAAATAGGCCCGGGCACAGCCGCGCCCAAAATAACCCACGAAGGCGGGGTGCCAAGTTCGTCCAGCGGAAAGAGAACACAAAAACGGGTGGGCTATAGCCTTAGGGGGTGGGGCTGGCCAACTTCGTCCGCCGGACTCGGAATGGCGCGAGACTTTGCGAGCGGCCTCCGTGTGCCAAAAATAGGCTCCGGACACAGCCGCGCCCAAAAATAACCCACCGAAGGCCGGGGCGCCAAGTTCGTCCAGCGGAAAGAGAACACAAAAACGGGTGGGCTATAGTCTTGGGGGGTGGGGCTGGCCAACTTCGTCCGCCGGACTCGGAATGGCGCGAGACTTTGCAAGGCGCCTCCGTGTGCCAAAAATAGGCCGCGGGTACAGCCGCGCCCAAAAATACCCGCCCGAAGGCCGCGGCGACAAGTTCGTCCAGCGGAAAAAGGCCACCAAAACGGGTGGGCTATAGCCTTGGGGGGTGGGGCTGGCCTACTTCGTCCGCCGGAATCGGAATGGCGCGAGACTTTGCGAGGCCCCTCCCTGTGCCAAAAATAGGCCGCGGCCACAGCCGTACCCAAAAATACCCGCCCGAAGGCCGCAGCGCGAAGTTCGTCCAGCGGAAAAAAGCCCCAAAAACGTGTGGGCTATAGCCTTGGGGGGTGGGGCTGGCCAACTTCGTCCGCCGGACTCGGAATGGCGCGAGACTTTGCGAGGCGCCTCCGTGTGCCAAAAATAGGCCGCGGATACAGCCGCGCCCAAAAATACCCGCCCGAAGGCCGCGGCGCCAAGTTCGTCCAGCGGAAAAAGCCCACAAAAACGGGTGGGCTATGGCCTTGGGGGGTGGGGCTGGCCAACTTCGTCCGCCGGACTCGGAATGGCGCGAGACTTTGCGAGGTGCCTCTATGTACCAAAAATAGGCCGCGGGCACAGCCGCGCCCAAAAATACCGCCCGAAGGCCGCGGCGCCAAGTTCGTCCAGTGGAAAAAGGCCACAAAAACGGGTGGGCTATAGCCTTGGGGGGTGGGGCTGGCCAACTTCGTCCGCCGGACTCGGAATGGCGCGAGCCTTTACGAGGCGCCTCCGTGTGCCAAAAATAGGCCGCGGGCACAGCCGCGCCCAAAAATACCCGCCCGAACGCCGCGGGGCCAAGTTCGTCCAGCGGAAAAAGGCCACAAAAACGGGTGGGCTATAGCCTTGGGGGGTGGGGCCGGCCACCTTCGTCCTCGGGACTCGGAATGGCGCGAGATTTTGCGAGGCGCCTCCGTGTGCCAGAAATAGGCCGCAGGTACAGCCGCGTCCAAAAATACCCGCCCGAAGGCCGCTGCGCCAAGTTCGTCCAGCGGAAAAAGGCCACAAAAACGGGTGGGCTATAGCCTTGGGGGGTGGGGCAGGCGGACTTCGTCCGCCGGACTCGGAATGGCGCGAGACTTTGCGAGGGGCCTCCGTGTGCCAAAAATGGGCTGCGGGCACAGCCGCGCCCAAAAATAACGGCCCGAAGGCCGGGGCGCCAAGTTCGTCCAGCGGAAAAGGGCCACAAAAACGGGTGGGCTATAGCCTTGGGGGGTGGGGCTGGCCAACTTCGTCCGCCGGACTCGGAATGGCAGGAGACATTGCGAGGGGCCTCCGTGTACCCAAAATAGGCGGCGGGCACAGCCGCGGCCAAAAACAACCGCCCGAAGGCGGGGGCGCCAAGTCTGTCCAGCGGAAAAAGGCCACAAAACCGGGTGGGCTATAGCCTTGGGGGGTGGGGCAGGCGGACTTCGTCCGCCGGACTCGGAATGGCGCGAGACTTTGCGAGGGCCTCCGTGTGCCAAAAATGGGCCAGCAGGCACAGCGCGCCCAAAACCACCAGCCAGCCGCGGCGCCAAGTTCGTCCAGCGGAAAAAGGCCACAAAACGGGAGGGCTATAGCCTTGGGGGTGGGCTGGCCAACTTCGTCCGCCCGGGCTCGGAATGGCGCGAGATTTTGCGAGGTGCCTCCGTGTACCAAAAATAGGCATGGACACAGCCGTGCCCAAAAATACCGGCTTGAAGCCGCGGCGCCAAGTTCCGTCCAGTGGAAAAAGGCCACAAAAACGGGTGGGCTATAGCCTTGGGGGTGGGGCTGGCCAACCGTCCGCCGGACTCGGAATGGCGCGAGCCTTTTCGAGGCGCCTCCGTGTGCCAAAAATCGGCCGCGGGCACAGCCGTGCCCAAAAATACCCGCCCGAAGGCCGCGGCGCCAAGTTCGTCCAGCGGAAAAAGGCCACAAAAACAGGTGGGCTATAGCCTTGGGGGGTGGGGCCGGCCCACTTCGTCCGCCGGACTCAGAATGGCGCGAGACTTAGCGAGGCGCCTCCGTGTGCCAAAAATAGGCCGCGAGCACAGCCGCGCCCAAAAATACCGGCCCGAAGGCCGCGGCGCCAAGTTCGTCCAGCGGAAAAAGGCCACAAAAATGGGTGGGCTATAGCCTTGGGGGGTGGGGCTGGAAAACTTCGTCCGCCGGACTCAGGATGGCGCGAGACTTTGCGAGGCGCGTATGTGTGCCAAAAATAGGCCGCGGGCACAGCCGCGCCCAAAAACACCCGCCCGAAGGCCGCGGCGCCAAGTTCGTCCAGTGGAAAAAGGCCACAAAAACGGGTGGGCTATAGCCTTGGGGGGTGGGGCTGGCCAACTTCGTCCGCCGGACTCGGAATGGCGCGAGCCTTTTCGAGGCGCCTCCGTGTGCCAAAAATCGGCCGCGGGCACAGCCGTGCCCAAAAATACCCGCCCGAAGGCCGCGGCGCCAAGTTCGTCCAGCGGAAAAAGGCCACAAAAACGGGTGGGCTATAGCCTTGGGGGGTGGGGCTGGCCCACTTCGTCCGCCAGACTCGGAATGGCGCGAGACTTTGCGAGGCGCCTCCGTGTGCCAAAAATAGGCCGTGGGCACAGCCGCGTCCAAAAATACCCGCCCGAAGGCCGCGGCGCCAAGTTCGTCCAGCGGAAAAAGGCCACAAAAACGGGTGGGCGATAGCCTTGGGGGGTGGGGCTGGCCAACTTCGTCCGCCGTACTCGCAATGGCGCGAGACTTTGCGAGGCACCTCCATGTGCCAAAACTAGGATGCGGACTCAGCCGCGCCCAAAAATACCCGCCCGAAGGCCGCGGCGCCAAGTTCGTCCAGCGGAAAAAGGCCACAAAAACGGGTGGGCTATAGCCACAGGGTGGGGCTAGCCAACCGTCCGCTGTACTCGGAATGGCGCGAGACTTTGCGAGGCCCCTCCGTGTACCAAAAATAGGCCGCGGACACAGCCGTGCCCAAAAATACCGGCCCGAAGGCCGCGGTACGAAGTTCGTCCAGCAGAAAAAGGCCCCAAAAGCGTGTGGGCTATAGCCTTGGGGGGTGGGGCTGGCCAACTTCGTCCGCCGGACTCGGAATGGCGCGAGACTTTACGAGGCGCCTCCGTGTGCCAAAAATAGGCCGCGGGTACAGCCGCGCCCAAAAATACCCGCCCGAAGGCCGCGGCGCCAAGTTCGTCCAGCGGAAAAAGGGCATAAAAACGGGTGGGCTATAGCCTTGGCGGTGGGGCTGGCCCACTTCGTCCGCCGAACTCGGATTGGCGCAAGACTTTGCGAGGCGCCTCCGTGTGGCAAAAATAGGCCGCGGGCACAGCCGTGCCAAAAAATACCCGCCTGAAGGCCGCGGCGCCAAGTTCGTCCAGCGGAAAAAGGGCACAAAAACGGGTGGGCTATAGCCTTGGGGGGTAGGGCTGGCCAACTTCGTCCGCCGGACTCGGAATGGTGCGAGACTTTGCGAGGCACCTCCGTGTGCCAAAAATAGGCCGTGGGTACAGCCGCGCCCAAAAATACCCGCCCGAAGGCCGCGGCGCCAAGTTCGTCCAGCGGAAAAAGGGCACAAAAACGGGTGGGCTATAGCCTTGGGGGGTGGGGCTGGCCCACTTCGTCCGCCGAACTCGGAATGGCGCGAGACTTTGGGAGGCGCCTCCGTGTGCCAAAAATAGGTCGCGGGCGCTGCCGCACCCAAAAATACCCGCCCGAAGGCCGCGGCGCCAAGTTCGTCCAGCGGAAAAAGGCCACAAAAACGGGTGGGTTATAGCCTTGGGGGGTGGGGCTGGCCAACTTCGTCCGCCGAACTCGGAATGGCGCGAGACTTTGCGAGGCACCTCCGTGCGCCAAAAATAGTCCGCGGGAACAGCCGGGCCCAAAAATACCCGCCGAAGGCCGCGGCACCAAGTTCGTCCAGCGGAAAAAGGCCACAAAAACGGGTGGGTTATAGCCTTGGGGGGTGGGGCTGGCCAACTTCGTCCGCCGAACTCGGAATGGCGCGAGACTTTGCGAGGCGCCTCCGTGCACCAAAAATAGTCCGCAGGAACAGGCGGGCCCAAAAATACCCGCCGAAGGCCGCGGCGCCAAGTTCGTCCAGCGGAAAAAGGCAACAAAAACGGGTGGGCCAAAGCCTTGGGGGGTGGGGCTGGCCAACTTCGTCCGCCGGACTCGGAATGGCGCGAGACTTTGCGAGGCACCCCCGTGTGTCAAAAATACGCCGCGGGCACAGCCGCGCCCAAAAATACCCTCCCGAAGGCCGCGGTGCCAAGTTCGTCCAGCGGAAAAAGGCCACAAAAACGGGTGGGCTATAGCCTTTGCGGGTGGGGCTGGCCAACTTCGTCCGCCGGACTCGGACTGGCGCGACACTTTGCGAGGCACCTCCGTGTGCCAAAAATAGGCCACGGGCACAGCCGCGCCCAAAAATACCCGCCCGAAGGCCGCGCCGCCAAGTTCGCCCGGCGGAAAAAGGCCACAAAAACGGGTGGGCTACAGCCTTGGGGGGTGGGGCTGGCCAACTTCGTACGCCGCACTCGGAATGGCGCAAGACTTTGCGAGGCACCCCCGTGTGCCAAAAATAGGCCGCGGGCAAAGCCGCGCCCAAAAATACCCGCCCGAAGGCCGCGGCGCGAAGTTCGTCCAGCGGAAAAAGGCCACAAAAACGGGTGGGCTATAGCCATGGGGGGTGGGGCAGGCCAACTTCGTCCGCCGGACTCGGAATGGCGCGAGACTTTGGGAGGTGCCTCCGTGTGCCAAAAATAGGCCGCGGGCACTACCGCACCCAAAAATACCCACCCGAAGGCCGCGGCGCCAAGTTCGTCCAGCGGAAAAAGACCAGAAAAACGGGTGGGCTATAGCCTAGGGGGGTGGGGTTGGCCGACTTCGTCCGCCGGACTCGGAATGGCGCGAGCCTTTGCGAGCGGCCTCCGTGTGCCAGAAATAGGCCCCGGGCACAGCCGCGCCCAAAAATACCCGCCCGAAGGCCGGGGCGCCAAGTTCGTCCAGCGGAAAGAGGCCACAAAAACGGGTGGGCTATAGCCTTGGGGGGTGGGGCTGGCCAACTTCGTCGGCCGGACTCGGAATGGTGCGTGACTTAGCGAGGCACCTCCGTGTACCAAAAATAGGCTGCGAACACAGCCGCGCCCAAAAATACCCGCCCGAAGGCCGCGGCGCCAAGTTCGTCCAGCGGAAAAAGGCCACAAAAACGGGAGGGCTATAGCCTTGGGGGGTGGGGCTGGCCAACTTCGTCCGCCGGACTCGGAATGGCGTGAGACTTTGCGAGGTGCCTCCGTGTACCAAAAATAGGCCGCGGGCACAGCCGCGCCCAAAAATACCTCTCGAAGGCCGCGGCGCCAAGTTCGTCCGGTGGAAAAAGGCCACAAAAACGGGTGGGCTATAGCCTTGGGGGGTGGGGCTGGCCAACTTCGTCCGCCGGACTCGGAATGGCGCGAGCCTTTTCGAGGCGCCTCCGTGTGCCAAAAATTGGCCGCGGGCACAGTTGCGCCCAAAAATACCCGCCCGAAGGCCGCGGCGCCAAGTTCGTCCAGCGGAAAAAGGCCACAAAAACGGGTGGGCTATAGCCTTGGGGGGTGGGGCTGGCCCACTTCGTCCGCCGAACTCGGAATGGCGCGAGACTTTGGGAGGCGCCTCCGTGTGCCAAAAATAGGTCGCGGGCGCTGCCGCACCCAAAAATACCCGCCCGAAGGCTGCGGCGCCAAGTTCGTCCAGCGGAAAAAGGGCATAAAAATGGGTGGGCTATTGCCTTGGGGGGTGGGGCTGGCCAACTCCGTCCGCCGGACTCGGAATGGCGCGAGACTTTGCGAGCCACCTCCGTGTGCCAAAAATATGCCGCGGGTACAGCCGCGGCCAAAAATACCCGCCCGAAGGCCGCGGCGCCAAGTTCGTCCAGCGGAAAAAGGCCACAAAAACGGGTGGGCGATAGCCTTGGGGGGTGGGGCTGGCCAACTTCGTCCGCCGTACTCGGAATGGCGCGAGACTTTGCGAGGCACCTTCGTGTGCCAAAAATAGGCCCCGGGCATAGCCGTACCCAAAAAAAACCGCCCGAAGGCCGGGGCGGCAAGTTCGTCCTGCGGAAAAATTGCCAAAAAACGGGAGGGCTATAGCCTTGGGGGGAGGGGCTGGCCAACTTCGTCTGCCGGACTCAGAATGGGGTGAGACTTTGCGAACGGCCTCCGCGTGCCAAAAATAGGCCGCGGGCACAGCCGCGCCCAAAAGTAACCGCCCGAAGGCCGGGGCGCCAAATTCGTCCAGCGGAAAAATGGCCAAAAAACGGGTGGGCTATAGCCTTGGGGGGAGGGGCCACCCAACTTCGTCCACCGGACTCGGAATGGGACGAGACTTTGCAAGCGGCCTCCGCGTGCAAAAAATAGGCCGTGGACACAGCCGCGCCCATAAATAACCCCCCGAAGGTCGGCGCGCCCAAACCCCCCAGCGGAAAAATGGCCAAAAAATGGGTGGGCTATAGCCTTGGGGGGAGGGGCTGGCCCACTTCGTCCGCCGGACTCGGAATGGGGCGAGACTTTGCGAGCAGCCTCCGCGTGCCAAAAATAGGCCACGGGCACAGCCGCACCCAAAAATAACCGTACGAAGGCCGGGTCACCATGTTCGACCAGCGGAAAAATGGCCAAAAAAGGGGTGGGCTATAGCCTTGGGGGGAGGGGCTGGCCAACTTTGTCCGCCGGACTCGCAATGGGGTGAGACTTTACGAGCGGCCTCCACATACCAAAAATTGGCCGCGGACACAGTCGCGCCCAAAAATAAAACCCCCAAGGTCGGCGCGCCCAAACCCCCCAGCGGAAAAATGGGCAAAAAACGGGTGGGCTATAGCCTTTGGGGGAGGGGCCGGCCAACTTCGTCCGCCGGACTCGGAATGGGGCAAGACTTTGCGAGCGGCCTCTGCGTGCCAAAAATAGGCCGCGGATACAGCCGCGCCCAAAAATAACCCCCCGAAGGTCGGCGCGCCCCAACCCCCCAGCGGAAAAATGGCCAAAAAACGGGTGGGCTATAGCCTTGGGGGGAGGGGCTGGCCAACTTCGTCCGCCGGACACGGAATGGGGCGAGACTTTGCGAGGGGCCTCCGCGTACCAAAAATTGGCCGCGGACACAGCCGCGCCCAAAAATAACACCCCGAAGGTCGGCGCGCCCAAACCCCCCAGCGGAAAAATGGGCAAAAAACGGGTGTTCTATAGCCTTTGGGGGAGGGACTGGCCAACTTCGTCCGCCGGACTCGGAATGGGGCGAGACTTTGCGAGTGGCCTCCGCGTACCAAAAATTGGCCGCGGACACAGCCGCGCAAAAAAATAACACCCCGAAGGTCGGCACGCCCAAACCCCCCAGCGGAAAAATGGGCAAAAAACGGGTGGGCTATAGCCTTTGGGGGAGGGGCTGGCCAACTTCGTCCGCCGGACTCGGAATGGGGCGAGACTTTGCGAGCGGCCTCTGCGTGCCAAACATAGGCCGCGGGCACAGCCGCGCCCAAAAATAACCCCCCGAAGGTCGGCGCGCCCCAACCCCTCAGCGGAAAAATGGCCAAAAAACGGGTGGGCTATAGCCTTGGGGGGTGGGGCTGGCCCACTTCGTCCGCCGGACTCGGAATGGGGCGAGACTTTGCGAGCAGCCTCCGCGTGCCAAAAATAGGCCACGGGCATAGCCGCACCCAAAAATAACCGTACGAAGGCCGGGTCACCATGTTCGACCAGCGGAAAAATGGGCAAAAAACGGGTGTTCTATAGCCTTTGGGGGAGGGACTGGCCAACTTCGTCCGCCGGACTCGGAATGGGGCGAGACTTTGCGAGTGGCCTCCGCGTACCAAAAATTGGCCGCGGACACAGCCGCGCAAAAAAATAACACCCCGAAGGTCGGCACGCCCAAACCCCCCAGCGGAAAAATGGGCAAAAAACGGGTGGGCTATAGCCTTTGGGGGAGGGGCTGGCCAACTTCGTCCGCCGGACTCGGAATGGGGCGAGACTTTGCGAGCGGCCTCTGCGTGCCAAAAATAGGCCGTGGATACAGCCGCGCCCAAAAATAACACCCCGAAGGTCGGCGCGCCCCAACCCCCCAGCGGAAAAATGGCCAAAAAACGGGTGGGCTATAGCCTTGGGGGGAGGGGCTGGCCAACTTCGTCCGCCGGACACGGAATGGGGCGAGACTTTACGAGCGGCCTCCGCGTACCAAAAATTGGCCGCGGACACAGCCGCGCCCAAAAATAACACCCCGAAGGTCGGCGCGCCCAAACCCCCCAGCGGAAAAATGGGCAAAAAACGGGTGGGCTATAGGCTTTGGGGGAGGGGCTGGCCAACTTCGTCCGCCGGACTCGGAATGGGGCGAGACTTTGTGAGCGGCCTCTGCGTGCCAAAAATAGGCCGCGGGCACAGTCGCACACAAAAATACCCGCCCGAAGGCCGGGGCGCCAAGTTTTCCAGCGGAAAAAGGCCACAAAAGCGGGTGGGCTATACCCTTGGGGGGTGGGGCTGGCCGACTTCGTCCGCCGGACTCGGAATGGTACGAGACTTTCTGAGGGGTCTCCGAGTGCCAAAAATAGGCCGCGGGCACTGCCGCGACAAAAAATAACCGCCCGAAGGCCGGGGCGCCAAGTTCGTCCAGCGGATAAAGGCCACAAAAACGGGGGGCTATAGCCTTGGGGGGTGGGGCTGGCCCACTTCGTCCGCCGGACTCGGAATGGCACGAGACTTTGCGAGGGGCCTCCGTGTGCCCAAAATAGGCTGCGGGCACAACCGCGGCCAAAAATACCTGCCCGAAGGCCGGGGCGCCAAGTTCGTCCAGCGGAAAAAGGCCACAAAAACGGGTGGGCTATAGCCTTGGGGGGTGGGGCAGGCAAACTTCGTCCGCCGGACTCGGAATGGCGCGAGACTTTGCGAGGCGCCTCCATGTACAAAAAATAGGCCGCGGGGACAGCCGAGCCCATAAATACCCGCCCGAAGGCCGGGGCGCCAAGTTCGTCCAGCGGAAAAAGGCCACAAGAACGGGTGGGCTATAGCCTTGGGGGGTGGGGCTGGCCAACTTTGTCCGCCGGACTCGGAATGGCACAAGACTTTGTGACGCACCTCCGTGTGTCAAAAATAGGCCGCGGGCACAGCCGCGCCCAAAAATACCCGCCCGAAGGACGGGGCGCCAAGTTCGTCCAGCGGAAAAGGGCCACAAAAACGGGTGGGCTATAGCCTTGGGGGGTGGGGCTGGCCAACTTCGTCCGCCGGACTCGGAATGGCACGAGACATTGCGAGGGGCCTCCGTGTGCCCAAAATAGGCGGCGGGCACAGCCGCGGCCAAAAACAACCGCCCGAAGGCGGGGGCGCCAAGTCTGTCCAGCGGAAAAAGGCCACAAAAACGGGTGGGCTATAGCCTTGGGGGGTGGGGCAGGCGGACTTCGTCCGCCGGACTCGGAATGGCGCGAGACTTTGCGAGGGGCCTCCGTGTGCCAAAAATGGGCTGCGGGCACAGCCGCGCCCAAAAATAACGGCCCGAAGGCCGGGGAGCCAAGTTCGTCCAGCGGAAAAGGGCCACAAAAACGGGTGGGCTATAGCCTTGGGGGGTGGGGCTGGCCAACTTCGTCCGCCGGACTCGGAATGGCAGGAGACATTGCGAGGGGCCTCCGTGTACCCAAAATAGGCGGCGGGCACAGCCGCGGCCAAAAACAACCGCCCGAAGGCGGGGGCGCCAAGTCTGTCCAGCGGAAAAAGGCCACAAAAACGGGTGGGCTATAGCCTTGGGGGGTGGGGCAGGCGGACTTCGTCCGCCGGACTCGGAATGGCGCGAGACTTTGCGAGGGGCCTCCGTGTGCCAAAAATGGGCCGCGGGCACAGCCGCGCCCAAAAATAACCGCCCGAAGGCCGGGGAGCCAAGTTCGTCCAGCGGAAAAAGGCCACAAAAACGGGTGGGCTATAGCCTTGGGGGGAGGGGCTGGCCCACTTTGTCCGGCGGACTCGGAATGGCGCGAGACTTTGCGAGCGGCCTCCGCGTGCCAAAAATAGTCCGTGGACACAGCGGCACCCAAATATAACCTCACGAAGATCGGGGCGCCAAGTTCGTCCAGCGAAAAAATGGCCAAAAAACGGGTGGGCTATAGCCTTGGGGGGAGGTGCCGGCCCACTTCGTCCGCCGGACTCGGAATGGGGCGAGACTTTACGAGTGGCCTCCACATGCCAAAAATAGGCCGCGGGCACAGCCGCACCCAAAAATAACCGCCCGAAGGCCGGGGCGCCAAGTTCGTCCAGCGGAAAAATGGCCAAAAAACGGGTGGGCTATAGCCTTGGGGGGAGGGGCTGGCCAACTTCGTCCGCCGGACTCGGAATGGGGCGAGACTTTGCGAGCGGCCTCCGCGTACCAAAAATAGGCCATGGGGATAGCCGCGCCCAAAAATAACTGCCCGAAGGCCGGGGGGCCAAGTTCGTCCAGCGGAAAAATGGCCAAAAAACGGGTGGGCTATAGCCTTGGGGGGAGGGGCTGGCCAACTTCGTCCGCCGGACTCGGATTGGGGCGAGACTTTGCGAGCAGCCTCCGCGTGCCAAAAATAGGCCGGAGGCACAGCCGCACCCAAAAATAACCGCCCAAAGGCCGGGGCGCCACGTTCGACCAGCGGAAAAATGGCCAAAAAACGGGTGGGCTATAGCCTTGGGGGGAGGGGCTGCCAACTTCGTCCGCCAAACTCGGAATGGGGCGAGACTTTGCGAGCGGCCTCCGCGTGCCAAAAATAGGCCAGGGGCACAGCCGCGCACAAAAATAACCGCCCGAAGATCGGGGCGCCAAGTTCGTCCAGCGGAAAAATAGCCAAAAAACGGGTGGGCTATAGCCTTGGGGGGAGGGGCTGCCAACTTCGTCCGCCAAACTCGGAATGGGGCGAGACTTTGCGAGCGGCCTCTGCGTACCAAAAATAGGCCTCCGGCACAGCCGTACCCAAAAATAACCGCCCGAAGGCCGGGGCGCCAAGTTCGTCCAGCGGAAAAATGGCCAAAAAACGGATGGGCTATAGCCTTGGGGGAGGGATGGCCAACCGTCCGCCACGGACTCGGAATGGGGCGAGACTTTACGAACGGGCTCCACGTGCCAAAAATAGGCCTCGGACACACCCGCGCTAAAAAATAACCCCCCGAAGGTCGGCGCGCCCAAACCCCCCAGCGGAAAAATGGCCAAGAAACGGGTGGGCTATAGCCTTGAGGGGAGCGGCTGGCCCACTTCGTCCGCCGGACTCGGAATGGGGCGAGACTTTGCGAACGGCCTCCGCGTGCCAAAAATAGGCCCCAGGCACAGCCCCACCCAAAAATAACCCCCCGAAGGTCGTTGCGCCCAAACCCCCCAGCGGAAAAATGGCCAAAAACGGGTGGGCTATAGCCTTAGGGGGAGGGGCTGGCCCACTTCATCCGCCAGACTCGGAATGGGGCGAGAATTTACGACCGGCCTCCGCGAACCAAAAATAGTCCGCGGGCGCAGCCGCGCCCAAAAATAACCGACCGAAGGCCGGGGCGCCAAGTTCGTCCAGCGGAAAAATGGCCAAAAAACGGGTGGGCTATAGCCTTGGGGGGAGGGGCTGGCCCACTTCGTCCGCCAGACTCGCAATGGGGCGAGACTTTGCGATTGGCCTCCGTGTGCTAAAAATTGGCCGCGGGCACAGCCGCACCCAAAAATAACCGCCCGAAAGACGGGGCGCCAAGTTCGTCCAGCGGAAAAATGGCCAAAAAATGGGTGGGCTATAGCCTTGGGGGGAGGGGCGGGCCGACTTCGTCCGCCGGACTCGGAATGGGGCGAGACTTTACGAGCGGCCTCCGCGTGCCAAAAATAGGCCACGGGCATAGCCGCACCCAAAAATAACCGCCCGAAGGTCGGCGCGCCCAAACCCCCCAGCGGAAAAATGGCCAAAAAACGGGTGGGCTATAGCCTTGGGGGGAGGCGCTGGCCCACTTCGTCCGCCGGTCTCGGAATGGGGAGAGACTTTGCAAGCGGCCTCCGGATGCCAAAAATAGTCCGCGGGCACAGCCGCGCCCAAAAATAACCGCCCGAAGGCCGGGGCGCCAAGTTCGTCCAGCGGAAAAATGGCCAAAAAACGGGTGGGCTATAGCCTTGGGGGGAGGGGCTGGCCAACTTCGTCCGCCGGACTCGGAATGGGGCGAGACTTTGCGAGCGGCCTCCGCATGCCAAAAATATGCCGCGGGCACAGCCGAGCCCAAAAATAACCGCCCGAAGGTCGGCGCGACCAAACCCCCCAGCGGAAAAATGGCTACAAAACGGGTGGGCTATAGCCTTGGGGGGAGGGGCTGGCCAACTTCGTCCGCCGGACTCGCAATGGGGCGAGACTTTGCGACTGGCCTCCGTGTGCTAAAAATTGGCCGCGGGCACAGCCGCGCCCAAAAATAACAGCCCGAAAGCCGGGGCGCCAAGTTCGTCCAGCGGAAAAATGGCCAAAAAACGGGTGGGCTATAGCCTTGGGGGGAGGGGCTGGCCGACTTCGTCCGCCGGACTCGGAATGGGGCGAGACTTTACGAGCGGCCTCCGCCTGCCAAAAATAGGCCACGGGCATAGCCGTACCCAAAAATAACCGCCCGAAGGTCGGCGCGCCCAAACCCCCCAGCGGAAAAATGGCCAAAAAACGGGTGGGCTATAGCCTTGGGGGGAGGGGCTGGCCCACTTCGTCCTCCGGACTCGGAATGGGGCGAGACTTTGTGAGCGGCCTCTGTGTGCCAAAAATAGGCCGCGGGCACAGCCGCGCCCAAAAATAACAGCCCGAAGGTCGGCGCGCCCAAACCCCCCAGCGGAAAAATGGCCAAAAAACGGGCGGGCTATAGCCTTGGGGGGAGGCGCTGGCCAACTTCGTCCGCCGGTCTCGGAATGGGGCGAGACTTTGCAAGCGGCCTGCGGATGCCAAAAATAGGCCGCGGGCACAGCCGCGCCCAAAAATAACCGCCCGAAAGCCGGGGCGCCAAGTTCGTCAATCGGAAAAAGAATACAAAAATGGGTGGGCTATAGCCTTGGGGGGTGGGGCTGGCCAACTTCGTCCGCCGGACTCGGAATGGCGCGAGACTTTGCGAGGCACCTACGTGTGCCAAAAATAGGCCGCGGACACAGCCGCGCCCAAAAATACCCGCCCGAAGGCCGCGGCGCCAAGTTTGTCCAGCGGAAAAAGGCCACAAAAACGGGCAAGCTCACAGCACAGGGCCGGGCCCACCCACTGTTCGCGGACTCGGAATGGCGCGAGACTTTGCGAGGGGCCTCCCTGTGCCAAAAATAGACCCCGGGCACAGCCGTGCCCAAAAATAAAAGCCCAAAGGCCGGGGCGCCAAGTTCGTCCAGCGGCGGAAGGCCACAGTGACGGGTGGGCTATAGCCTGGGGGGGTGGGGCTGGCCCACTTCATCCGCCGGACTCGGAATGGCGCGAGACTTTGGGAGGTGCCTCGGTGTCCCAAGAGGGGGCCGCGGACACAGCCGCGGCCAAAAATACACGCCCAAAGGCCGCGGCGCCAAGTTCGTCCAGCGGAAAAAGGCCACAAAAACGGGTGGGCTATAGCCTTGGGGGGTGGGGCCGGCCCACTTCGTCCGCCGGACTCGGAATGGCGCGAGACTTTGCGAGGCGCCTCTGTGTGCCAAAAATAGGCCGCGGGCACAGCCGCGCCCAAAAATACACGCCCAAAGGCCGCGGCGCCAAGTTCGTCCAGCGGAAAAAGGCCACAAAAACGGGTGGGCTACAGCGTTGGGGGGTGGGGCTGGCCAACTTCGTCCGCCGGACTCGGAATGGCGCGAGACTTTGCGAGGCACCTACGTGTGCCAAAAATAGGCCGCGGACACAGCCGCGCCCAAAAATACCCGCCCGAAGGCCGCGGCGCCAAGTTTGTCCAGCGGAAAAAGGCCACAAAAACGGGCGGGCTACAGCGTTGGGGGTGGGGCCGGCCCACTTCGTTCGCCGGACTCGGAATGGCGCGAGACTTTGCGAGCGGCCTCCATGTGCCAAAAATAGACCCCGGGCACAGCCGTGCCCAAAAATAAAAGCCCAAAGGCCGGGGCGCCAAGTTCGTCCAGCGGAAAAAGGCCACAAAAACGGGTGGGCTATAGCCTTGGGGGGTGGGGCTGGCCAACTTCATCCGCCGGACTCGGAATGGCGCGAGACTTTGCGAGGAACCTCCGTGTGCCAAAAATAGGCCGCGGACACAGCCGCGGCCAAAAATACACGCCCAAAGGCCGCGGCGCCAAGTTCGTCCAGCGGAAAAAGGCCACAAAAACGGGTGGGCTATAGCCTTGGGGGGTGGGGCCGGCCCACTTCGTCCGCCGGACTCGGAATGGCGCGAGACTTTGCGAGGCGCCTCTGTGTGCCAAAAATAGGCCGCGGGCACAGCCGCGCCCAAAAATACACGCCCAAAGGCCGCGGCGCCAAGTTCGTCCAGCGGAAAAAGGCCACAAAAACGGGTGGGCTACAGCGTTGGGGGTGGGGCCGGCCCACTTCGTCCGCCGGACTCGGAATGGCGCGAGACTTTGCGAGGCACCTACGTGTGCCAAAAATAGGCCGCGGACACAGCCGCGCCCAAAAATACCCGCCCGAAGGCCGCGGCGCCAAGTTTGTCCAGCGGAAAAAGGCCACAAAAACGGGCGGGCTACAGCGTTGGGGGTGGGGCCGGCCCACTGCGTTCGCCGGACTCGGAATGGCGCGAGACTTTGCGAGCGGCCTCCATGTGCCAAAAATAGACCCCGGGCACAGCCGTGCCCAAAAATAAAAGCCCAAAGGCCGGGGCGCCAAGTTCGTCCAGCGGAAAAAGGCCACAAAAACGGGTGGGCTATAGCCTTGGGGGGTGGGGCTGGCCAACTTCATCCGCCGGACTCGGAATGGCGCGAGACTTTGCGAGGAACCTCCGTGTGCCAAAAATAGGCCGCGGACACAGCCGCGGCCAAAAATACACGCCTGGGCAGGCCGCGGCGCCAAGTTCGTCCAGCGGAAAAAGGCCACAAAAACGGGTGGGCTATAGCCTTGGGGGGTGGGGCCGGCCCACTTCGTCCGCCGGACTCGGAATGGCGCGAGACTTTGCGAGCGGCCTCCATGTGCCAAAAATAGACCCCGGGCACAGCCGTGCCCAAAAATAAAAGCCCGAAGGCCGGGGCGCCAAGTTCGTCCAGCGGAAAAAGGCCACAAAAACGGGTGGGCTATAGCCTTGGGGGGTGGGGCTGGCCAACTTCATCCGCCGGACTCGGAATGGCGCGAGACTTTGCGAGGAACCTCCGTGTGCCAAAAATAGGCCGCGGACACAGCCGCGGCCAAAAATACACGCCCAAAGGCCGCGGCGCCAAGTTCGTCCAGCGGAAAAAGGCCACAAAAACGGGTGGGCTATAGCCTTGGGGGGTGGGGCCGGCCCACTTCGTCCGCCGGACTCGGAATGGCGAGAGACTTTGCGAGCGACCTACGTGTGCCAAAAATAGGCCCCGGGCACAGCCGCGCCCAAAAATACCCGCCCGAAGGCCGGGGCGCCAAGTTCGTCCAGCGGAAAAAGGCCACAAAAACGGGTGGGCTACAGCGTTGGGGGTGGGGCCGGCCCACTTCGTCCGCCGGACTCGGAATGGCGCGAGACTTTGCGAGGGGCCTCCGTG
Organism: Citrus sp. QX-2021; assembly: GCA_030444885.1. Lineage (NCBI taxonomy): Eukaryota > Viridiplantae > Streptophyta > Magnoliopsida > Sapindales > Rutaceae > Citrus > Citrus sp. QX-2021. Next base: position 17,493 of record JAUJEF010000054.1, on the reverse strand, counting down.
TGCCAAACATAGGCCGCGGGCACAGCCGCGCCCAAAAATAACCGCTCGTAGGCCGGGGCGCCAAGTTCGTCCAGCGGAAAAAGGCCACAAAAACGGGTGGGCTATAGCCTTGGGGGGTGGGGCTGGCCCACTTCGTCCGCCGGACTCATAATGGCGCGAGACATTGCGAGGCGCCTCCATGTGCCAAAAAAAGGCCGCGAGCACAGACGCGCCCAAAAATAACCACCCGAAGGCCGGGGCGCCAAGTTCGTCCAGCGGAAAAAGGCCACAAAAACGGGTGGGCTATAGCCTTGGGGGATGGTGCAGGCCAACTTCGTCCGCCGGACTCGGAATGGCGTGAGACTTTGCGAGCAGCCTCCGTGTGCGAAAAATAGGCCCCGGGCACATCCGCTCCAAAAAAAAACCGCCCGAAGACCGGGGCGCCAAGTTCGTCCAGCGGAAAAAGGCCACAAAAACGGGTGGTCTATAACCTTGGGGGGTGGGGCTGGCCAACTTCGTCCGCCGGACTCGGAATGGTGCGAGACTTTGCGAGCAGCCTCCGTGTGCCAAAAATAGGCCCCGGGCACAACAGCACCCAAAAATAACCGCCCGAAGGCCGGGGCGCCAAGTTCGTCCAGCGGAAAAAGGCCACAAAAACGGGTGGGCTATAACCTTGGGGTTGGGGCTGGCCAACTTCGTCCGCCGGACTCGGAATGGCGCGAGACTTTTCGAGCGGCGTACGTGTACCAAAAATAGGGCCCAGGCACAGCCGCGCCCAAAAATAACCACCCGAAGGCCGGGGTGCCAAGTTCGTCCAGCGAAAAAAGGACACAAAAACGGGTGGGCTATAGCCTTGGGGGGTGGGGCAGGCCAACTTCGTCCGCCGGACTCGGAATGGCGTGAGACTTTGCGAGCAGCCTCCGTGTGCGAAAAATAGGCCCCGGGCACATCCGCTCCAAAAAAAAACCGCCCGAAGACCGGGGCGCCAAGTTCGTCCAGCGGAAAAAGGCCACAAAAACGGGTGGTCTATAACCTTGGGGGGTGGGGCTGGCCAACTTAGTCCGCCGGACTCGGAATGGCGCGAGACTTTTCGAGCGGCCTCCGTGTGCCAAAAATAGGCCCCAGGCACAGCCGGGCCCAAAAATAAGCGCCCGAAGGCCGGGGTGCCAAGTTCGTCCAGCGGAAAAAGGACACAAAAACGGGTGGGCTATAGCCTTGGGGGGTGGGGCTGGCCAACTTCGTCCGCCGGACTCGTAATGGTGCGAGACTTTGCGAGCGGCCTCCGTGTACCAAAAATAGGCCCCGGCCACAACAGCGCCCAAAAATAACCGACCAAAGGACGGGGCGCCAAGTTCGTCCAGCGGAAAAAGGCCACAAAAACGGGTGGGCTATAGCCTTGGGGGGTGGTGCTGGCCAACTTCGTCCGCCGGACTCGGAATGGCGCGAGACTTTGCGAACTGCCTCCGTGTGCGAAAAATAGGCCCCGGGCACATCCGCTCCCAAAAAAAACCGCCCGAAGACCGGGGCGCCAAATTCGTCCAGCGGAAAAAGGCCACAAAAACGGGTGGTCTATAACCTTGGGGGGTGGGGCTGGCCAACTTCGTCCGCCGGACTCGGAATGGTGCGAGACTTTGCGAGCAGCCTCCGTGTGCCAAAAATAGGCCCCGGGCACAACAGCACCCAAAAATAACCGCCCGAAGGCCGGGGCGCCAAGTTCGTCCAGCGGAAAAAGGCCACAAAAACGGGTGGGCTATAACCTTGGGGTTGGGGCTGGCCAACTTCGTCCGCCGGACTCGGAATGGCGCGAGACTTTGCGAGCTGCGTCCGTGTTCCAAAAATAGGCCCCAGGCACAGCCGCGCCCAAAAATAACCACCCGAAGGCCGGGGTGCCAAGTTCGTCCAGCGAAAAAAGGACACAAAAACGGGTGGGCTATAGCCTTGGGGGGTGGGGCAGGCCAACTTCGTCCGCCGGACTCGGAATGGCGCGAGACTTTGTGAGCGGCCTCCGTGTGCCAAAAATAGGCCCCGGGCACATCCGCGCCCAATAAAAACCGCCCGAAGACCGGGGAGCCAAGTTCGTCCAGCCGAAAAAGGACACAAAAACGGGTGGTCTATAACCTTGGGGGTGGGGCTGGCCAACTCGTCCCACGCGGAATCGGAATGGCGCGAGACTTTTCGAGCGGCCTCCGTGTGCCATAAATAGGCCCCAGGCACAGCCGCGCCCAAAAATAACCACCCGAAGGCCGGGGTGCCAAGTTCGTCCAGCAAAAAAAGGACACAAAAACGGGTGGGCTATAGCCTTGGGGGGTGGGGCAGGCCAACTTCGTCTGCCGGACTCGGAATGGCGCGAGAGTTTGTGAGCGGCCTCCGTGTGCCAAAAATACGCCCCGGGCACATCCGTACCCAAAAAAAACCGCCCGAAGACCGGGGCGCCAAGTTCGTCCAGCGGAAAAAGGCCACAAAAACGGGTGGTCTATAACCTTGGGGGGTGGGGCTGGCCAACTTCGTCCGCCGGACTCGGAATGGCGCGAGACTTTTCGAGCGGCCTTCGTGTGCCCTAAATAGGCCCCAGGCACAGCCGCGCCCAAAAATAACCACCCGAAGTCCGGGGTGCCAAGCTCGTACAGCGGAAAAAGGACACAAAAAAGGGTGGGCTATAGCCTTGGGGGGTGGGGCTGGCCAACTTCGTCCGCCGGACTCGTAATGGTGCGAGACTTTGCGAGCGGCCTCCGTGTGCCAAAATCAGGCCCCAGGCACAGCCGCACACAAAAATAACCGCCCGAAGGCCGGGGCGCCATGTTCGTCCAGCGGAAAAAGGCCACAAAAACGGGTGGGCTATAGCCTTGGGGGGTGGGGCTGGCTAACTTCGTCCGCCGGACTCGGAATGGCGCGAGACTTTTCGAGCGGCGTACGTGTGCCAAAAATAGGGCCCAGGCACAGCCGCGCCCAAAAATAACCACCCGAAGGCCGGGTGCCAAGTTCGTCCAGCGAAAAAAAGGACACAAAAACGGGTGGGCTATAGCCTTGGGGGTGGGGCAGGCGAACCGTCGTGCCGGACTCGGAATGGCGCGAGACTTTATGAGCGGCCTCCGTGTGCCAAAAAAAGGCCCCAGGCACAGCCGCGCCTGAAAAATAACCGGCCGAAGGCCGAGGTACCAAGTTCGTGACAGCGGAAAAAGGACACAAAAACGGGTGGGCTATAGCCTTGGGGGGTGGGGCTGGCCAACTTCGTCTGCCGGACTCGTAATGGTGCGAGACTTTGCGAGCGGCCTCCGTGTGCCAAAATCAGGCCCCAGGCACAGCCGCGCACAAAAATAACCGCCCGAAGGCCGGGGCGCCAAGTTCGTCCAGCGGAAAAAGGCCACAAAAACGGGTGGGCTATAGCCTTGGGGGGTGGGGCTGGCCCACTTCGTCCGCCGGACTCGGAATGATGCGAGACTTTACGATAGGCCTCCGTGTGGCAAAAATAGGCCGAGGGCGCAGCCGCACCCAAAAATAACCGCCCAAAGGCCGGTGCGCCAAGTTCGTCCAGCGGGAAAAGGCCACAAAAACGGGTGGGCTATAGCCTTGGGGGGTGGGGTAGGCCAACTTCGTCCGCCAGACTCGGAATGGTGGGAGACTTTACGAGGGTCCTCCGTGTGCCAAAAGTAGGCCGCAGGCACAGCCGCGCCCAAAAATAACCGCCCGAAGGCCGGGGCGCCAAGTTCGTCCAGCGGAAAAAGGCCACAAAAACGGGTGGGCTATAGCCTTGGGGGGTGGGGCTGGCCCACTTCGTCCGCCGGACTCAGAATGGCGCGAGACATTGCGAGGCGCCTCCGTGTGCCAAAAAAAGGCCGCGAGCACAGACGCGCCCAAAAATAACCGCCCGAAGGCCGGGGCGCCAAGTTCGTCCAGCGGAAAAAGGCCACAAAAACGGGTGGGCTATGGCCTTGGGGGGTGGGGCGCGCCAACTTCGTCCGCCGGACTCGGAATGGCGCGAGACTTTACGAGGGGCCTCCGTGTACCAAAAATAGGCCGCGGGCACAGCCGCACCCAAAAATAACCGCCCGAAGGCCGCGGCGCCAAGTTCGTCCAGCGGAAAAAGGCAACAAAAACGGGTGGGCTATAGCCTTGGGGGGTAGGGCTGGCCAACTTCGTCCGCTGGACTCGGAATGGCCCGAGACTTTGCGAGGGGCCTCCGTGTGCCAAACATAGGCCGCGGGCACAGCCGCGCCCAAAAATAACCGCTCGTAGGCCGGGGCGCCAAGTTCGTCCAGCGGAAAAAGGCCACAAAAACGGGTGGGCTATAGCCTTGGGGGGTCGGGCTGGCCCACTTCGTCCGCCGGACTCAGAATGGCGCGAGACATTGCGAGGTGCCTCCGTGTGCCAAAAAAAGGCCGCGAGCACAGACGCGCCCAAAAATAACCACCCGAAGGCCGGGGCGCCAAGTTCGTCCAGCGGAAAAAGGCCACAAAAACGGGTGGGCTATGGCCTTGGGGGGTGGGGCGCGCCAACTTCGTCCGCCGGACTCGGAATGGGGCGACACTTTGCGAGGTGCCTCCGTGTCCCAAAAATAGGCCGCGGGCACAGCCGCGCCCAAAAATTCCCGCCCGAAGGCCGGGGCGCCAAGTTCGTCCAGCGGAAAAAGGCCACAAAAACGGGTGGGCTATAGCCTTGCGGGGTGGGGCTGGCCAATTTCGTCCGCCGGACTCGGAATGGCGCGAGATTTTGCGAGGGGCCTCCGTGTGCCAAAAATAGGCCGCGGGCACAGCCGCACCCAAAAATAACCGCCCGAAGGCCGGGGCGCCAAGTTCGTCCAGTGGAAAAAGGCCACAAAAACGGGTGGGCTATGGCCTTGGGGGGTGGGGCGCGCCAACTTCTTCCGCCGGACTCGGAATGGCGCGAGACTTTACGAGGGGCCTCCGTGTGCCAAAAATAGGCCGCGGGCACAGCCGCACCCAAAAATAACCGCCCGAAGGCCGGGGCACCAAGTTCGTCCAGCGGAAAAATGCCACATTCACGGGTGGTCTTTAGCCTTGTGGGGTTGGGCTGGCCAACTTCGTCCGCTGGACTCGGAATGGCCCGAGACTTTGCGAGGGGCCTCCGTGTGCCAAACATAGGCCTCGTGCACAGCCGCGCCCAAAAATAACCGCCCGAAGGCCGGGGCGCCAAGTTCGTCCAGCGGAAAAAGGCCACAAAAACGGGTGGGCTATAGCCTTGGGGGGTGGGGCGGGCCCACTTCGTCCGCCGGACTCAGAATGGCGCGAGACATTGCGAGGCGCCTCCGTGTGCCAAAAAAAGGACGCGAGCACAGACGTGCCCAAAAATAACCGCTCGAAGGCCGGGGCGCCAAGTTCGTCCAGCGGAAAAAGGCCACAAAAACGGGTGGGCTATGGCCTTGGGGGGTGGGGCGCGCCAACTTCGTCCGCCGGACTCGGAATGGGGCGACACTTTGCGAGGTGCCTCCGTGTCCCAAAAATAGGCCGCGGGCACAGCCGCGCCCAAAAATTCCCGCCCGAAGGCCGGGGCGCCAAGTTCGTCCAGCGGAAAAAGGCCACAAAAACGGGTGGGCTATAGCCTTGCGGGGTGGGGCTGGCCAATTTCGTCCGCCGGACTCGGAATGGTGCGAGATTTTGCGAGGGGCCTCCGTGTTCCAAAAATAGGCCGCGGGCACAGCCGCACCCAAAAATAACCGCCCGAAGGCCGGGGCGCCAAGTTCGTCCATCGCAAAAAGGCACAAAAACGGGTGGGCTATAGCCTTGGGGGTTGGGGCTGGCCAAATTTTTAAGCCCGACTCGGAATGGCGCGAGACTTTGCGAGGGGCCTCCGTGTACCAAAAATAGGCCGCGGGCACAGCCGCACCCAAAAATAACCGCCCGAAGGCCGGGGCGCCAAGTTCCTCCAGCGGAAAAAGGCCACAAAAACGGGTGGGCTATAGCCTTGGGAGGTGGGGCTGGCCAACTTTGTCCGCCGGACTCGGAATGGCGCGAGACTTTGCGAGGGGCCTACGTGTGCCAAAAATAGGCCGCGGGAACAGCCGCGCCCAAAAATAACCGCTCGAAGGCCGGGGCACCAAGTTCGTCCAGCGGAAAAAGGCCACAAAAACGGGTAGGCTATAGCCTTGGGGGGTGGGGCTCGCCAACTTCGTCCACCGGACTCGGAATGGTACGAGACTTTGCGAGGGGCCTCCGCTTTGCTGTAAAATAGGCTGCGGGCACAGCCGCGCCCAAAAATAACCACCCGAAGGCCGTGGCGCCAAGTTCGTCCAGCGGAATAAGGCCACAAAAACGGGTGGGCTATGGCCTTGGGGGGTGGGGCTGGCCAACTTCGTCCGCCGGACTCGGAATTGTGCGAGACTTTACGAGGTGCCTCCGTGTGCCAAAAATAGGCCACGGGCACAGCCGCACCCAAAAATAACCGCCCGAAGGCCGGGGCGCCAAGTTCGTCCAGCGGAAAAAGGCCACAAAAACGGGTGGGCTATAGCCTTGGGGGGTGGGGCTGGCCAATTTCGTCCGCCAGACTTGGAATGGAGCGATACTTTGGGAGTGGCCTCTGTGTCCCTAAAATAGGCCGCGGGCACGGCCGCGCCCAAAAATAACCGCCCGAAGGCCGGGGCGCCAAGTTCGTCCAGCGGAAAAAGGCCACAAAAACGGGTGGGCTATAGCCTTGGGGGGTGGGGCTGGCTAACTTCGTCCGCAGGACTCGGAATGGCGCGAGACTTTGCGAGGGTCCTCCGTGTGCCAAAAATAGGCCGCGGTCAAAGCCGAGCCAAAAAATAACCACCGGAAAGCCGGGGCGCCAAGTTCGTCCAGCGGAAAAAGGCCACAAAAACGGGTGGGCTATAGCCTTGGGGGGTGGTGCTGGGCAACTTTGTCCGCCGGACTCGCAATGGCGCGAGACTTTGCGAGGGGCCTCCGTGTGCCAAACATAGGCCGCGGGCACAGCCGCGCCCAAAAATAACCGCTCGTAGGCCGGGGCGCCAAGTTCGTCCAGCGGAAAAAGGCCACAAAAACGGGTGGGCTATAGCCTTGGGGGGTGGGGCTGGCCCACTTCGTCCGCCGGACACAGAATGGCGCGAGACTTTGCGAGGCGCCTCCGTGTGCCAAAAATAGGCCGCGGGCACAGCCGCGCCCAAAAATAACCGCCCGAAGCCCAGGGCGCCAAGTTCGTCCAGCGGAAAAAGGCCACAAAAACGGGTGGGCTATAGCCTTGGGGGGTGGGGCTGGCCCACTTCGTCCGCCGGACTCAGAATGGCGCGAGACATTGCGAGGCGCCTCCGTGTGCCAAAAATAGGCCGCGGGCACAGCCGCGCCCAAAAATAATCGCCCGAAGGCCGGGGCGCCAAGTTCGTCCAGCGGAAAAAGGCCACAAAAACGGGTGGGCTATAGCCTTGGCCGGTGGGGCTGGCCAACTTCGTCCGCCGGACTCGGAATGGCGCGAGACTTTGCGAGGGGCCTCCGTGTGCCAAAAATAGGCCGCGGACACAGCCGTGCCAAAAAATAACCGCCCGAAGGCCGGGGCGCCAAGTTCGTCCAGCGGAAAAATGGCCAAAAAACGGGTGGGTTATAACCTTGGGGGGAGGGGCTGGCCGACTTCGTCCGCCGGACTCGGAATGGGGCGAGACTTTGCGAGCGGCCTCCGCGTGCCAAAAATAGGCCGCGCCCACAGCCCCGCCCAAAAATAACCGCCCGAAGGCCCGGGCGCCAAGTTCGTCCAGCGGAAAAATGGCCAAAAAACGGGTGGGCTATAGCCTTGGGGGGTGGGGCTGGCCCACTTCGTCCGCCGGACTCGGAATGGCGCGAGACTTTGCGAGGGGTCTCCTGTGCCAAAAATAGGCCGCGGGCACAGCCGCGCCCAAAAATAACCGCCCGAAGTCCGGGGCGCTAAGTTCGTCCAGCGGAAAAAGGGCCCAGAGGCGGGGCGGCTAAAGCACTGTGGGGTGGGGTGGCCAACTTCGTCCGCCGGACTCGGAATGGCGCCACACTTTGCGAGGGGGCTCCGTGTGCCAAAAATAGGCCGCGGGCACAGCCGCGCCCAAAAAGAACCGCCCGAAGGCCGTGGTGCCATGTTCGTCCAGCGGAAAAAGGCCACAAAAATGGATGGGCTATAGCCTTGGGGGGTGGGGCCGGCCAACTTCGTCCGCCGGACTCGGAATGGCACGAGACTTTGCGAGGGGCCTCCGTGTGCCAAAAATAGGCCAGGGGCACTGCCGCGTCCAAAAATAACCGCCCGAAGGCCGGGGCGCCAAGTTCGTCCAGCGGAAAAAGGCCACAAAAACGGGTGGGCTATAGCCTTGGCGGGTGGGGCTGGCCAACTTCGTCCGCCGGACTCGGAATGGCGCGAGACTTTGCGAACGGCCTCCGTGTGCCAAAAATAGGCCCTGGCACAGCCGAGCCCAAAAATAACCGCCCGAAGGCCGGGGCGCCAAGTTCGTCCAGCGGAAAAAGGCCACAAAAACGGGTGGGCTATAGCCTTGGGGGGTTGTGCTGGCCAACATCGTCCGCCGGACTCGCAATGGTGCGAGACATTACGAGGGTCCGCCAGTGCAAAAAAATAGGCCGCGGGCACAGCCGTGCAAAAATAACCGCCCAAGGCCGGGCGCCAAGTTCGTCCAGCGGAAAAAGGCCACAAAACGGGTGGGCTATAGCCTTGGGGGTTGTGCAGGCCAACTCGTCTCCGCGGACTCGCAATGGTGCGAGACATTACGAGGGGTCCGCCGTGTGTGCCAAAAATAGGCCGCGGGCATGGCAGCAGCAGAAAAAACCGCCCGAAGGCCGGGGCGCCAAGTTCGTCAAGCGGAAAAAGGTCACAAAAACTGGTGGGCTATAGCCTAGGGGGGTGGGGCTGGCCAACTTTGTCCGCCGGACTTGGAATGGCGCCAGACTTTGCGAGCGGACTCCGTGTGCCAAAAACAGGCCCCGGGCACAGCCGCGCCCAAAAATAACCGCCCGAAGGCCGGGGCGCCAAGTTCGTCCAGCGGAAAAAGGCCACAAAAAAGGGTGGGCTTTAGCCTTGGGGGGTGGGGCCGGCCGCCTTCGTCCGCCGGACTCGAAATGATGCGAGACTTTGCGAGCGGCCTCCATGTGTCGGAAATAGGCCCCGGGCACAGCCGCGCCCAAAAATAACCGCCCGAAGGCCGGGGCGCCAAGTTTGTCCAGCGGAAAAAGGCCACAAAAAAGGGTGGGCTTTAGCCTTGGGGGGTGGGGCTGGCCAACTTCGTCCGCCGGACTCGGAATGGTGCAAGACTTTGCGACCGGCCTCCGTGTCCCAAAAATAGGCCCGGGCACAGCCGCGCCCAAAAATAACCGCCCGAAGGCCGGGGCGCCAAGTTCGTCCAGCGGAAAAAGGGCACAAAAACGGGTGGGCTATAGCCTTGGGAGGTGGTGCTGGCCAACTTCGTCCGCCGGACTCGTAATGGCGCGAGACTTTGCGAGGGGCCTCCGTGTGCCAATCATAGGCCATGGGCACAGCCGCGTCCAAAAATAACCGCTCGTAGGCCGGGGCGCCAAGTTCGTCCAGCGGAAAAAGGTCACAAAAACGGGTGCGCTATAGCCTTGGGGGGTGGTGCTGGCCAACTTCGTCCGCCGGACTCGTAATGGCGCGAGACTTTGGGAGTGGCCTCTGTGTCCCAAAAATAGGCCGCGGGCACGGCCGCGCCCAAAAATAACCGCTCGTAGGTCGGGGCGCCATGTTCGTCCAGCGGAAAAAGGCCACAAAAACGGGTGGGCTTTAGCCTTGGGGGGTGGGGCTGGCCAACTTCGTCCGCCGGACTTGGAATGGCGCCAGACTTTGCGAGCGGACTCCATGTATCAAAAACAGGCCCCGGGCACAGCCGCGCCCAAAAATAACCGCCCAAAGGCCGGGGCGCCAAGTTCGTCCAGCGGAAAAAGGCCACAAAAACGGGTGGGCTATAGCCTTGGGGGGTGGGGCCGGCCGCCTTCGTCCGCCGGACTCGAAATGACGCGAGACTTTGCCAGCGGCCTCTGTGTGTCGCAAATAGGCCCCGGGCACAGCCGCGCCCAAAAATAACCGCCCGAAGGCCGGGGCGCCAAGTTCGTCCAGCGGAAAAAGGCCACAAAAACGGGCGGGCTATACCTTGGGGGGTGGGGCTGGCCAACTTCGTCCGCCGGACTCGGAATGGTGTGAGACTTTGCGACCGGCCTCCGTGTGCCAAAAATAGGCCCCGAGCACAGCCGCGTCCAAAAATAACCGCCGAAGGCCGGGGCGCCAAGTTCGTCCAGCGGAAAAGGGCACAAAACGGGTGGGCTATAGCCTTGGGAGGTGGTGCTGGCCAGCTGTCCGCCGGACTCGTAATGGCGCGAGACTTTGCGAGGGGCCTCCGTGTGCCAATAAGAGGCCATGGGCACAGCCGCGCCCAAAAATAACCGCTCGTAGGCCGGGCGCCAAGTTCGTCCAGCGGAAAAAGGTCACAAAACGGGTGCGCTATAGCCGGGGGGGGTGGGGCTGGCCAACCCGTCCGCCGCCGGACTCGTAATGGCGCGAGACTTTGGGAGTGGCCTCTGTGTCCCAAAAATAGGCCGCGGGCACGGCCGCGCCCAAAAATAACCGCTCGTAGGTCGGGGCGCCATGTTCGTCCAGCGGAAAAAGGCCACAAAAACGGGTGGGCTTTAGCCTTGGGGGGTGGGGCTGGCCAACTTCGTCCGCCGGACTTGGAATGGCGCCAGACTTTGCGAGCGGACTCCGTGTGCCAAAAACAGGCCCCGGGCACAGCCGCGCCCAAAAATAACCGCCCAAAGGCCGGGGCGCCAAGTTCGTCCAGCGGAAAAAGGCCACAAAAACGGGTGGGCTATAGCCTTGGGGGGTGGGGCCGTCCGCCTTCGTCCGCCGGACTCGAAATGACGCGAGACTTTGCCAGCGGCCTCTGTGTGTCGGAAATAGGCCCCGGGCACAGCCGCGCCCAAAAATAACCGCCCGAAGGCCGGGGCGCCAAGTTCGTCCAGCGGAAAAAGGCCACAAAAAAGGGTGGGCTTTAGCCTTGGGGGGTGGGGCGGGCCAACTTCGTCCGCCGGACTCGGAATGGCGCAAGACTTTGCGACCGGCCTCCGTGTGCCAAAAATAGGCCCGGGCACAGCCGCGCCCAAAAATAACCGCCCGAAGGCCGGGGCGCCAAGTTCGTCCAGCGGAAAAAGGGCACAAAACGGGTGGGCTATAGCCTTGGGAGGTGGTGGGGTGGCCAACCGTCCGCCGGACTCGTAATGGCGCGAGACTTTGCAAGGGGCCTCCGTGTGCCAATCATAGGCCATGGGCACAGCCGCGCCCAAAAATAACCGCTCGTAGGCCGGGGCGCCAAGTTCGTCCAGCGGAAAAAGGTCACAAAAACGGGTGCGCTATAGCCTTGGGGGGTGGTGCTAGCCAACTTCGTCCGCCGGACTCGTAATGGCGCGAGACTTTGGGAGTGTCCTCCGTGTGTCGAAAATAGGCCCGGGCACAGCCGCGCCCAAAAATAACCGCCCGAAGGCCGGGGCGCCAAGTTCGTCCAGCGGAAAAAGGGCACAAAAACGGGTGGGCTATAGCCTTGGGAGGTGGTGCTGGCCAACTTCGTCCGCCGGACTCGTAATGGCGCGAGACTTTGCAAGGGGCCTCCGTGTGCCAATCATAGGCCATGGGCACAGCCGCGCCCAAAAATAACCGCTCGTAGGCCGGGGCGCCAAGTTCGTCCAGCGGAAAAAGGTCACAAAAATGGGTGCGCTATAGCCTTGGGGGGTGGTGCTAGCCAACTTCGTCCGCCGGACTCGTAAATGGCGCGAGACTTTGGGAGGGCCTCTGTGTCCCAAAATAGGCGCGGGCACTGCCGCGCCCAAAAATAACCCCCCGTAGGCCGGGGCGCCATGTTCGTCCAGCGGAAAAAGGCCACAAAACGGGTGGGCTATAGCCTTGGGGGTGTGGCTGGCCGACTTCGTCCGCCCGGACTCGGAATGGCGCGAGACATTGCGAGGGGCCTCCGTGTGCCAAAAATAGGCAAGGGCACAGCCGCGCCCAAAAATAACCGCCCGAAGACCGGGGCGCCAAGTTCGACCAGCGGAAAAAGGCCACAAAAAACGGGTGGGCTATAGCCTAGGGGGGTGGGGCTGACCAACTTCGTCCGCCGGACTCGGAATGGCGCGGGACTTTGCGAGCGGCCTCCGTGTGCAAAAAATAGGCCCCAGGCACAGCCGCACCCAAAAATAACCGCCCGAAGGCCGGCGCACCAATTTCGTCCAGCGGAAAAAGGCCACAAAAAAGGGTGGGCTTTAGCCTTGGGGGGTGGGGCTGGCCAACCGTCGCCTGCCGGACTCCAGAATGGCGCGAGACTTCTGCGAGCGGCCTCCGTGTACCAAAATAGGCCCCGGCACAGCCGCATTCGAAAATAAGCGCTCGAAGGCCGGGCGCCAAGTTCGACCAGCGGAAAAAGGCCACAAAACGGGTGGGCTATAGCCTAGGGGGTGGGGCTGACCAACCTGTCCGCCGGACTCGGAATGGCGTGGAGACTTTGCGGCGGCCTCCGTGTGCAAAAAATAGGCCCCAGGCACAGCCGCGCCCAAAAAATAACCACCCGAAGGCCGGGCGCCAATTTCGTCCAGCGAAAAAAGGCCAAAACGGGTGGGCTATAGCCTTGGGGTGGGGCTGGCCAACTTCGTCCGCGGCGGACTCGGAATGGCGCGAGATTTTGCGAGCGGACTCCGTGTGCCAAAATAGGCCCCTGGCACAGCCTCGCCAAAAAATAACCTGCCGAAGAACGGGGCGCCAATTTCGTCCAGTGGAAAAAGGCCACAAAAACGGGTGGGCTATAGACTAGGGGGGTGGGGCTAGCAAACTTCGACCGCCGGACTCGGAATGGCGCGAGACTTTACGAGCGGCCTCCGTGTGCCAAAAAATAGGCCCCGGCACAGTCGCGTCAAAATAACCGCCCGAAGGCCGGGCGCCAAGTTCGTCCAGCGGAAAAAGGCCACAAAACGCGGGTGGGCTATAGCCTTGAGGGTGGGGTGGCCGACTGGCCTGCCGGACTCGAAATGGCGCGATACTTTGTTAGTGTCCTCCGTGTGTCGTAAATATGCCCCGGGCACAGCCTCGCCAAAAAATAACCGCCCGAAGTCCGGGCGCCAAGTTCGTCCAGCAGAAAAAGGCCACAAAACGGGTGGCTATAGCCTTGGGGGTGGGGCTGGCCCACTTCTGTCCGCCCGGACTCGGAATGGCACGAGACTTTGCGAGCGGCCTTCGTGTGCCGAAAATAGGCCCGGGCACAGCCACACGCTCAAAAATAACCGCCCGAAGGCCGGGCGCCAATTTCGTCAAGCGGAAAAAGGCCACAAAAACGGGTGGGCTATAGTCTTGGGGGTGGGGCTGGCCTACTTCGTCCGCCTCGGACTCGGAATGTCCGAGAGACTTTATGCCTGGCCTCCGTGTGCCAAAAATAGGTCCTGGGCACAGCCGCGCCTGTAAATATTCGCCCGAAGGCCGGGCGCTAAGTTCGTCCAGCGGAAAAAGGCCACAAAAACAGGTGGGCTATAGCCTTGGGGGTGGGGCTGGCCAACCGTCCGCCGGACTCGGAATGGCGCGAGACTTTGTGAGCGGCCTCCGTGTGCCAAAAATAGGCCCCTGGCACAGCCACGTCCCAAAATAACCGCCCGAAGGCCGGGCGCCAAGTTCGTCCAGCGGAAAAGGCCACAAAATGGGTGGGCTTTAGCCTTGGGGGTGGGGCTGGCCAACTGGTCCGCATTGGACTTGGAATGGCGCGAGACTTTGCGAGCGGACTCCGTGTGCCAAAATAGGCCACGGGCACAGCCGCGCCAAAAAATAACCGCCCAAAGGCCGGGGCGCCAAGTTCGTCCAGCGGAAAAAGGCCACAAAAACGGGTGGGCTATAGCCTTGGGAGGTGGGGCTGGCCACCTTCATCCGCCGGACTCGTAATGTCGCGAGACTTTGCGAGCGGCCTCCGTGTGTCGGAAATAGGCCCAGGCACAGCCGCGCCAAAAATAACCACCCGAAGGCCGGGCGCCTAAGTTCGCCCAGCGGAAAAAGGCCACAAAAAGGGTGGGCTTTAGCCTTGGGGGTGGGGCTGGCCAACTCTCGTCCGCCGGACTCGGAATGGCGCGAGACTTTGCGCAGCGGACTCCGTGTGCCAAAATAGGCCCAGGCACAGCCTCGCCCAAAAATAACCTGCCGAAGACCAGGGCGCCAATTTCGTCCAGCTGAAAAGGCCACAAAAAACGGGTGGGCTATAGCCTTGGGGGTGGGCTGGCAAACTTCTGTCCGCCGGACTCGGAATGGCGCGAGACTTTACGAGCGGCCTCCGTGTGTGTTAAAAATAGGCCCCGGCACAGCCGCGTCTAAAATAACCGCCCAAAGGCCGGGCGCCAAGTTCGTCCCAGCGGAAAAGGCCACAAAACGGGTGGCTATAGCCTTGAGGGGTGGGGGTGGCCGACTTCGTCTGCCGGACTCGAAATGGCGCGAGACTTTGCGAGTGTCCTCCGTGTGTCGGAAATAGGCCCGGGCACAGCCGCGCCCAAAAATAACCGCCCGAAGGCCGGGGCGCCAAGTTCGTCCAGCGGAAAAAGGGCACAAAAACGGGTGGGCTATAGCCTTGGGAGGTGGTGCTGGCCAACTTCGTCCGCCGGACTCGTAATGGCGCGAGACTTTGCAAGGGGCCTCCGTGTGCCAATCATAGGCCATGGGCACAGCCGCGCCAAAAATAACCGGGCCGTAGGCCGGGGCGCCAAGTTCGTCCAGCGGAAAAAGGTCACAAAAGCGGGTGGGCTATAGGCTTGGGGGTGGTGTTAGCCAACTCTCGTCCGCCGGACTCGTGAATGGCGCGAGACTTTGGGAGTGGCCTCTGTGTCCCAAAAATAGGCCAGCACAGTGGGCAGGCCAGCGCCCAAAAATAACCGCCGGGCTAGTAGGCCAGGCGCCAAGTTCGTCCAGCAGAAAAAGGCCACAAAAACGGGTGGGCTATAGCCTTGGGAGGTGGGGCCGGCCGCCTTCGTCCGCCGGATTCGAAATGACGCGAGACATTGCGAGGGGCCTCCGTGTGCCAAAAATAGGCCGCGGGCACAGCCGCGCCCAAAAATAACCGCCCGAAGACCGGGGCGCCAAGTTCGACCAGCGGAAAAAGGCCACAAAAAACGGGTGGGCTATAGCCTAGGGGGGTGGGGCTGACCAACTTCGTCCGCCGGACTCGGAATGGCGCGGGACTTTGCGAGCGGCCTCCGTGTGCAAAAAATAGGCCCCAGGCACAGCCGCACCCAAAATAACCGCCCAAGGCCGGGCACCAATTCCGGTCCAGCGGAAAAAGGCCACAAAAACGGGTGGGCTATAGCCTTGGGGGGTGGGGCTGGCCAACTTCGTCTGCCGGACTCAGAATGGCGCGAGACTTTGCGAGCGGCCTCCGTGTACCAAAATAGGCCCCGGCACAGCCGTACCTGTAAAATAAGCGCTCGAAGGCCGGGCGCCAAGTTCGACCAGCGGAAAAAGGCCACAAAAACGGGTGGGGTATAGCCTAGGGGGGTGCTGCTGACCAACTTCGTCCGCCGGACTCGGAATGGCGTGGGAATTTGCGAGCGGCCTCCGTGTGCATAAAATAGGCCCCGGGCTCAGCCGCGCCCTTAAAAATAACCGCCCGAAGGCACGCCACTTTCGTCCAGCGGAAAAAGGCCACAAAAACGGGTGGCTATAGCCTTGGGGGTGGGGCTGGCCAACTTCGTCCGCCCGGACTCGGAATGGCGCGAGATTTTGCGAGCGGACTCGTGCAGCTGAAAAATAGGCCCGGGCACAGCCTCGCCAAAAATAACCTGCCAAGACCGGGCGCCAATTTCGTCCAGTGGAAAAAGGCCACAAAAACGGTGGGCTATAGCCTTGGGGGTGGGGCTAGCAAACTGGTCCGCCGGACTCGGAATGGCGCGAGACTTTACGAGCGGCCTCCGTGTGCCAAAATAGGCCCCGGGCACAGTCGTCGCCCAAAATAACCGCCCAAGGCCGGGGCGCCAAGTTCGTCCAGCGGAAAAAGGCCACAAAACGGGTGGGCTATAGCCTTGAGGGGTGGGGGTGGCCACTTCGTCCGCCGGACTCGAAATGGCGCGAGACTTTGTGAGTGTCCTCCGTGTGTCGGAAATAGGCCCCGGCACAGCCGCGCTAAAAATAACCGCCCGAAGGTCGGGCGCCAAGTTCGTCCAGCAGAAAAAGGCCACAAAACGGGTGGGCTATAGCCTTGGGGGTGGGGCTGGCCCACTTCGTCCGCCTGGACTGGAATGGCACGAGATCTTTGCGAGCGGCCTCTCGTGGTGCCGAAAATAGGCCCCGGCACAGCCGGGCTCAAAAATAACCGCCCGAAGGCCGGGCGCCAATTCGTCACAAGCGGAAAAAGGCCACAAAAACGGGTGGGCTATAGTCTTGGGGGTGGGGCTGGCCTACTTGTCCGCCTCGGACTCGGAATGTCGGGAGACTTTGCGCCGGCCTCCGTGTGCCAAAAATAGGTCCTGGGGGCACAGCCGCGCCAAAAATATTCGCCTCAAGGCCGGGCGCGAAGTTCGTCCAGCGGAAAAAGGCCACAAAAACAGGTGGGCTATAGCCTTGGGGGTGGGGCTGGCCAACTTCGCCCGCCGGACTCGGAATGGCGCGAGACTCACATGTGAGCGGCCTCCGTGTGCGAAAAATAGGCCCCGGGCACAGCCACGTCCCAAAAATAAACACCCGAAGGCCGGGGCGCTATGTTCGTCCAGCGGAAAAAGGCCACAAAAATGGGTGGGCTTTAGCCTTGGGGGGTGGGGCTGGCCAACTCGTCCGCTCGGACTTGGAATGGCGCAAGACTTTGCGAGCGGACTCCGTGTGCCAAAAATAGGCCCAGGCACAGCCGCACCCAAAAATAACCGCCCAAAGGCCGGCGCCAAGTTCGGTCCAGCGGAAAAGGCCACAAAAGCGGGTGGGCTATAGCCTTGGGAGGTGGGGCCGGCGCCTTCGGTCCGCCGCGGACTCGAAATGACGCGAGACTTTGCGAGCGGCCTCCGTGTGTCGGAAATAGGCCCGGAGCACAGCTCGCCTTAAAATAACCACCCAGAAGGCAGGCGCGCTGTTCGTCCAGCTGAAAAAGGCCACAAAAAGGGTGGGCTTTAGCAGGGGGGTGGGGCTGGCCAACTTCTGTCGCGCCGGACTCGGAATGGCGCCAGACTTTGCGAGCGGACTCCGTGTGCCAAAAATCGGCCCCGGCACAGCCTCGCCCAAAATAACCTGCCGAAGACCGGGCGCCAATTTCGTCCAGCGGAAAAAGGCCACAAAAGCGGGTGGGCTATAGCCTTGGGGGTGGGGCTGGCAAACTTCGGTCCGCCCCGGACTCGGAATGGCGCGAGACTTTGGAGCGCCTCCGTGTGCCAAAAATAGGCCCAGGGCACAGCCGTCCAAAAATAACCGCCCAAAGGCCGGGCGCCAAGTTCGTCCAGCGGAAAAGGCCACAAAAACGGGTGGGGCTATAGCCTTGAGGAGGGGGGTGGCCGACTCTTGCCTGCCCCGGACTCGAAATGGCGCAAGACTTCACGAGTGTCCTCCGTG